>JAHLWY010006437.1:0-87100 GCA_020002185.1 Paraescarpia echinospica | reverse complement strand
GTGGAAAGGGGGCAGCAGTTTTCTCAGAGAACTTGCTGCAGTCTGTTGACAGTGGGACAGGCTGCATCTATTTAAACTAGATTCGCAGGGGGGATTCACAGAGAAGCCTGAAACTGGAGGCATAGATAAAGACAGCAGAAATAAATCGGCAAAGAACAGCCTGGAAAACTGTTCTGAATCAGGATATAAATGCGTTTGTTTAAATGCAAGGAGCATAGTAAACAAAAGAAGTGAACTAAACATTATGGTAGAAGATATTGACCCTCACATAATAGGTATAACCGAATCGTGGGCCACCACTGATATATCAGATGCCGAATTGGGACTAACAGGATATGTAATGTTTAGGAAAGATAGAATAGGAAGAAAGTGAGGTGGAGTTATTTTATATATTAAAGAATCTATCCAGGCTTATGAAATAAAATTAGAAAGAGAAGCAGATTGCGAAGAAGCTGTTTGGTGTAACATAGTTACAGGAAACTCAACATTAACAGTTGGGTTAGTTTATCGAAGTCCAAACATAAGCATAGAAGAGAATGAAAAAATACAAAACGCTATAAGGGAAGTAAGCAAACGGAACTGTATTATTATGGGGGACTTTAACCATGGGCATATAAAATGGACATCTCTACAGAGTATGGGGAGTGAGGACCACAAGTTTTAGTTTTAGTACAAGATAGTTTCCTTTCTCAACATGTGCTAGAACCAACCAGGGGAGAGAATGTGTTAGACTTAGTTTTGTCCTCACAGAAAGAATTAGTTGACAATGTCAAGATATGTGAGCCACTGGGGAGTAGTGATCACAACCAGATACATTTTACCATCAAAGTAAAATCAGAAAGGAATAGTAAAAAGCAGTATAGGAGAAATTTCCACAAAGGAAGGTATAAGGACATGAGGAAATATTTAGCAAAGATAGACTGGAATAACACACTGAAGAATAAGACAGCAACCGAATCCTGGAATATCTTAAATAGTGAAATTAAGTGCATAGTCGATAAAGTTGTACCTTTCAAAAAAGAAGGGAAACGGTCTAAAAAGAAACACTTATCGAAAGAAGCCATTAGAAAAATTAAGTATAAACAAATGATGTGGAAGTCATATAGATGTACTGGAAATGATGAAGACTACAACATTTATAAAGAAGCACTTAATCAAGCTACAGCTGAAATTAGAAATTCAAAGAGAAGCTATGAAAAAAAATTAGCGTGTAATATAAAACATGACAGTAAGAGTTTGTATGCGTATATTCGAAGCAAACAGAAAGTTCAGGATTAGGTCGGTCCTCTAGAAGATAGTGCTGGAAATACAATATCAGAGGGATTCTTAATGGCAGAAGACCTGAATGAGTACTTTAGTTCAGTGTTTACCAGGGAAGATATTAGTTCACTGCCAGTACCAGAGGCTAAGTTCAAGGGGGCAGATTCAGACTATTTAGGACAGTTAGTTGTAACCTCGGAAATGGTAGCTAAGAAAATAAAGGCTATGAAGGATAATAAATCACCTGGAGTGGACGGGATTCCGCCCAAACTACTATTGGAAATTGTAGAACAAATTAGCGTACCACTTGCAACAGTTTTCAATTTGTCATTAGAAGAGGGAGTGGTTCCTTTAGAATGGAAAGAGGCAAACATTATACCGTTATTTAAAAACGGTTCGAGAAACAAGTCAGAGAACTATAGACCAGTGAGTTTAACATCAGTGATTTGCAAATTATTAGAAAGACTAATTAAAGATCACATGGTGGATTTTCTTGTTAAACATAACTTGATAAACCCATCTCAACATGGGTTTTTAAAAGCGAGTCATGCTTAACAAATATGTTATGTTTTTTGGAAGACATCACTAGGTGGGTAGATGAGGGATCACCAGTAGATATCATCTATTTAGATTTTCAAAAAGCTTTCGACAAAGTACCACATCAAAGATTACTCCTTAAGCTAAAGGCCCATGGCATAGGAAATGGTATAATAAACTGGATAGAAAAATGGCTGAATGACAGAAGACAACGTGTAGTAGTTGATGGGGAGGCTTCAAACTGGAAATCGGTATTGAGTGGGGTACCACATGGATCAGTACTAGGACCTATATTATTCTTAATATATATCAACGATTTGGACGATGATATAACAAGCAAGGTGTTAAAATTTGCGGATGATACAAAGTGTTTAGAAGGATTAAAAGTGATGGAGACAGACAGCATTTACAAGATGATCTTGATAGGTTGATCAAATGGTCTGAAAAGTGGCAAATGCTGTTCAATTTTGGGAAATGTAAATGCCTCCACAGGTCATGGGAATGAAGAGGTAAAATATAAAATGGGGGGTACTGTTCTAAGTACTACTGTAAAAGAAAAGGACTTGGGGTTAACCATTAGTGCTGATATGAAGGTTTCAGAGCAGTGCGGAATTGCAGCGTCAAAGGGAAATCAAATCCTTGGATTAATTAGGCGAAATATAGCGTATAAGAAAAAAGAATTAATAGTACCGCTGTACAAAACAATAGTGAGGCCTCATTTAGAATATTGTATACAAGCATGGAGGCCATATCGCAAGAAGGACATAGATATGCTAGAAAGAGTACAGAGGAGAGCGACTAAAATGATACCAAATCTGAGGGATCTTAGTTACGAAATACGCCTAAAAGAATGTGGTTTAACAACATTAGAGACCAGGAGATTGAGAGGAGATCACATAGAAGTGTTTAAAATATTGAATGGTTATGAAAATATTGATAGAAACATTTTTTTCTCAGTTAAGAAAAATAGAAGGACCAGAGGACATGAAGCTACATTAGTAAAGGAGCAGTGTAGATTAGATATAAGAAAGTTCTCATTCTCACAAAGGACTGTAAATGAATGGAACAGATTATCTCCTGATTGTGTTGGTGCTAGTAGCGTGAATATGTTTAAAAATAAAATCGACACACACCTTAAAAAGGCGGGATACATGTAGATAAAAAGTATTGGACTCTCGATAAGCCAAAAGGCTTCCTTGTCCACCTGCCATCCAGAGTAATTTTCTGGATGGCAATCTTGTTAAATCTGTTAAATTGTAAGCGACTGACTGTATGTCGCTGAAAACTGATGAAGATCGCTACCAGACTTTGAGTATCCTACGTGGCAAAGAGGTTAGGGTGACTATTTGGAAGTCAATAAAAGCGGCGGGTTACATAAATTACTCCGTGGCGGCACTGGAAGTTATTCAACCGTAAGTCCTGTCTGTCCGTCCAACTAGGTGGGCCTACTGTGTGTTTTCACCGAAATTGATGACGTAATTCGGTATGTCGTTTTGTAGTCGTCGCTGTTCGAGCGCGTGTCCGCCTGGCTGGACGATACGCAGGAAGCGATGGATAAGTCTACACCAGCCGATGAATCTCGCGTGGCATCCGACACTACTAAAATATGTCTGAGATGATATGCACTTGTAAAAATAGTATGCAGCAGACGTGAAGAGGCCACCGATCCGCCGCTACCAAATCGAACTAGACGTGAAGATCGACCGCGTTTAGCAATGACGTCGACGACGATCCAATTCGCCCTCTGCCACGATTCCCCTTCGCCGACACTCTGTCTAGGGAGCTGCGAGACGTTGTACGAGATTACTGGTCGAACATCCGAACCAACGTGACCAGAGGACCTGTTCAATCCAGGTACAATTACAGAGTTTCAACACCGGACACATCTGTTCTAGAACCTTCACTGAAGATCATGTTTCACGAACAAATGTACGCGTTCAAGATTAACGTCAGTGCTGAGGAACAAGATAATAGGCCAATACAAATATTATCATTCGTCCTGCAATTGTTATGGTCGTTACCTTTATGAACCGTGTCTTATTACCAACAGCGAAGACTTTCCCTTTTTTCTGGAGCATATCCGAGAAACAGATGTGTTGCAATGGGTGATCAATCAACGTCCGGACAGTCAATGGGTATGCGAAATGGTCACGAATGTCACGTTCTTCGTCATCCGCATCGTAGAACATCCGATAGGATGTGTGGACATCACAATTCCGGGGTACATCAAGAAAAATATAGCCGTCATCGGATTGGAAAGAGAACCCAACCAGTCCAAAAGATACACCGACAATCTGTGTCTGTTCCGGTGCCTGGTTCTGCATCGTGGGTGTGACCGACACCACCTGGAACCCAATGTGAAGGTACTCTACGAGAAGTATGATCGAGACGGAGTGGCTATGAAAGACTTTGACGGGGTGACGATGCACGACCTCTATCGCGTCGAGACCACCTTTGAGAACAACATGTGCGTCAACACACTCGTCGAACCGGAGAAAGAAGGTGGAGAGGCGACTTCCGAACTCGTGTGTCATTTGCTGTGTCACTATCCCGACACGGTGTACGTCAATCTCCATGAGACACACTTTTCGTATATACAAGATGTGAAAATGTTCTCTCACTTTTATCGATGTAGGATGTGTGGTGACTCGTCATGGAAAGACGCATACCTTGTGGTGAGCCACGGAGCGCACGTGTACGGGAGGCGTGCGAAGGATCTACCCCGGTGGCGTCTACCATCCATCTCCGACAGTCTTCCAGCGTTTGGACGACGAAAATATTTGTGTTCCCGAGTGGCTGCGCTACTACCCTTTTCATGCCTCCTTCGACTTCGGGTCCTGGTTCGATACGTCACAGCTTCCATTGGACAGTGCCAAGGTCCACTGGGTGGTACGTCACGTACCGTTGAGAGTGTCTCTGGCGAGTAACGTACCCGGATTCGAACAAGTGCGATGTCTCATCACTTGATGTCTATCATTCAATCCATCAGCTATGCTGCCTACGAAACCATCAAAGACGATTAGGAGAGCGTGTTTCACCAACTCTTAGAAAAGAAGGCGAGCAGGGACAAGCAAGAGACATAGGCGGCGGACAAAGAGCCACAGCGTCAACCGACCAATCCCTACAAATCAGTAATGGGTCAATTGCACGGTTGGCTTCATCTCTTGCCTGTCATCGGATTCAACTCTGGCAGGTACGATCTGAACGTCGTCAAACAGTTCCTGGTACCCTACTTCCTCTCCACTAAAGAAACAGAGGATGATGATCAGGAGGAGGAGGAGAACGAAGACAAGGAGGAGGAGGAGGAAGAGGATGTGGAGCGTTTCATGTGATCAAACGCGGCAACACATTGATGTGTATATCGACGGGTGACCTGAAATCAATCGACATGACTCGTTATACCGCTCCGGGATTTTCGTACGATAACTACCTGAAATCGTACGGATGCAAGGTCACGAAAGGTCATTTCCCGTACGAAAACATAGATAGCTTGGATCGACTCGACGACACCGCTCTGCCTCCCAAAGAGGCCTTCTTCATTCGACTGAAGAACGAAGGTATATCCGACGACGACTACACCCGTTGTCAAGAGGCGTGGCGAGACAACGACATGAAGACGTTGCTGGACTTTCTCGTCTGGTACAAAAACAAGGACGTCGTGCAGATTTTGGAGGCCAACGCCAAACTGTTTGTCTTCTATCGGCAACGCGGTCTCGACACGTTCAAACAAGGCATCAGTATACTCGGTTTGACCTTGACCTACCTGTTTAACTATGTACCGGATAAGACATTCTTTACGCTCTTCAACGAGACGAACAAAGATCTCCACCAGCTGGTCAGAGATAACATCGTTGGAAGGGCATCACTCATCTTCACCAGACATCACGAGAAAGGGGTCACGAAGATACGTCGGAACGACTACGGCGTTCGAACGTGTCAGTCTATAGTTGGCTATGATGCGAATGCACTCTACCTCTGGTCCCTATCGCAAGACATGCAGAAGGGGTGGTACACGCGACGACGGGAAGAGAAGGAGTTCCGATCAGAAACGGCATAGCAGACAGGACAGATGGACGTCGAATGGCTTACACGTGGGAGTCCGAAAGCACGGGACGCGCAATACGTAACCAGTCCAACGGACGAGAGAAGCGGATCGGCAAACTGCTGGTGGATGGTTGGTGCAGAGAAACAAAGACGGCCTATCAGTTTCACGGATGCTTCTGCCACGGATATCCGTGCACCGGTCGTGGGGTTAATGAAGTCAATGGGAAACCCATGGCTCAACTGCTAGCAGAAACGCGAAACAACACGGCCTACCTTCGTATCGTTGTCAGGGTCGTCCAGTTGTGGGAATGCGACTGGAAGTTCACGAGACGCGATCCGTGAGTGAAACTGTTTCTGGACGACACCTTTCCCCGCCGTCGACATTCGTGTACCGGAGGAATTGCGCGCACATTTTGCCGAGATTCAGCCCATATTCAAGACGCTCATGCCTCGATACGCCGAAGAACACGACATCATGCCAACCCCGCGTCGCATGCTCGTCGTAAGTTATCGTGACGATAAGATCTTGCTCGCTACACCTTTATTGCGATGGTACCTAAAACACGGACTCGAGGTGACCCTCGTCTACCGGGTCATCGACTACACACCGGTCGCCTGCTTTCGACGATTCTGCGAGGCAGTGTCCGCTGCACCTCGCGAGGGAGACGTCCACCCCGACAAGGTCATGGTCGCAGACACCAACAAGTTGATGGGGAATTCTTCCTATGGGAAATTTATCACTTACGTCGATAAGCACCGCGACGTCGCCCATTGTACGGAGGAGACGGCGTCGATCATGATCAACGATCGCCGCTTTCGACAGTTCGACGTCGTCACCGACGATGCGTACGAGATCGAAATGCACAAAAGGAGCTTCAAATACGCCTAGCCCAATCGATCGTCATAGAACACTATGTCACGGACGCGAGCGGTCTTCGGAGTAGTCGTAGTACGAACAGTCGGGGTGTACTTGCACATCTTGTACGTCTTGTTGTACGTTCCCCGTCGCTCCTCGTGCGGTGGAGGCATCATCACGGGCAACGCGACATTGTCGAACGTCACAGCCCCCTACTAGAAAAACCGCAATCATGGATACGCGATGGAAACAACCCTTCACCTGCATCGTCGCGGGTCCTACGGGGTGGGGTAAGAGTACGTTCGTGACGTGTATGCTACGTCACGCCGCAACGATGATAGATCCGCCTCCCGAGAAGATAAGGTGGTGCTACGGAGAATGACAGAGCGCTTCCGCGTCTGTAGACAACGACTTGGTACATTTCGAGGAATGCTTGCCGAGCGACGCGTTCGACGCATCGACGCGAAAACCCGTGGCCGTAGATGATCTGATGGCGGAAAAGGACGAACGGGTCACGACCTTGATCCCGAAAAAGAGTAATCACCAGAAAACGTTTGTACTCTATATCGTGCAGAACCTGTTTCCGAAAAACAACGAGAGGCGCATGATCAAACTGAATGGTGGTCTTCAAGAATCCTCGCGACGCGTCACAGGTAGGTCACTTGGCGCGACAGATGTATCCAGGACGCCTGAAGTTTGTACAGGCCGCGTTCGAAGACGCCACATCGCCGCCGTACAGCTATCTCCTGATATATCTGAAACAGGACACGCCCGAAGACATGCGTTTGCGCACGGCCGTCTTTCCAGACGACGACGTTCAGTACGTGTACCAGCCCAAGGTATAAGACGACACATCCTCTGCATACAGGCGCTGAACAGATACAAGAGCACCAAATTGAGAAGAGTCATCATCAACAACGCCGACGCCGATCTTTTGTGTGTATTGGCCGAGTGTGCCTACAACATATTTAAGAGGAACATTCCCTTGACCGCAGATACGACGTTTGAGTAATACAAACGAAACTGCACGAGTTGGCACGGACAGGCGTGCCGTCGGCGAGGAGACGTCGCATCTTGCTTCAGGGTATTGATATCGGCGAGGGACAGACCGGCGGTTTCCTGTCGGATTTGCTTCCACCGTTGGCCGGTGCTGTCTTTCTACCCTTGCTGAAAGAGGTGCTACTCAAGTAGACGACTACGATGGAACATGCACGGAAGATGACCTTGGTAGATCCACGCGCACCACCGACGGATACCCTAGGACACAAAGTGCAGGTTCTCGAAGATAAAAGAAAAGCCATACTCGACAGACACGATCTCACCGACCGAGCGATGACGGTGAGCAAAATCTCCGTGGCACATCTTCGGCACCGCGTGTCCCAAAGAGGAGATTGTGTTTCTGTGTCAGGTCGTCGTCTTGTACACGGTCATCTTGGTCAGCATCTACAACCTGTCGATCGGACACGGGAATCCGACTCTGTGGACGGCCCTGTTGAGCAGTTCGTTAGGGGACCTGCTACCCAGCCCGACGTTGAAACAGCATGAAGACGAGTGATTTATATCTCACGTTACCTAACAATGCTTCCATGCACACGCATCCAGATAACACCGTGGCGCATTACATCACGGACTTGCCTCGTTGCGTCTTGCTGTCGGGCAGCGGTGAGTGGGACTGCGGTACGGTAGAGTTCCGCTACCCGCTTACTTGGTACAACGTTCGTGAGGAACATACCACGTTCTACCTCTACGAATCCGAGAGAACAGGCCACATTCCGTCTGTCAATATCGATCACGGGTATTAATACAACGTGACCCAAATGTTGCGCGCCGTCAACAGGGCACTGTTGAAAATGTCGACGGATAAGGTGAAGGCGAAACTGAGCTACAACGACATCTCTCACAAGGTGACCTTGCACATGACACCCACAACCGAGTTTAGCAAACCCTTGGGGAGTGCCATGAAAACCATAGTAGGTTTCCATACGACGTTGATCACCAGTACCAGCACAAATTCCACGCACACCCACGACCCCCACCAGTACGTGGAAACAACATCAGATTGGCGTCGACCTTCGACTCCGATTCGACAGACAGTGTTGGTAGTGGTGAATACGCCTTCGAGAAAGAGGCTCCTTTCGTGGTGGACATGCATCAAGGATTCACATATACGTCCACACGGACGTCGTAGAGTCACGTGTCGTAGCGATAGACTCGCACCGTTGCTGCGGAGCGTTATCGGACAGAACGGTTCCACCGTGTCCATGAATTTCGATAACGACCAACACGTCCCTCTCTTGTGTAAAGGTTTCAGGACGATAGAAATCGGTTTAAGAGACGACACCGGAAGACGTGTACTATTCGAGGTTGGTAAGGTGGCTGTGGCACTTCATTTCCGACGACGACGGACGGCACTGTTCTAGAGATTGATTACAACGACTATTACATTCGTCAAGCGGGAGGTGCGCTTCCCTATTTCGCAGGTGCCCAACAATACCGAAGAGGATAAGGACTATGAAGTCTATTCGTAGGTCTACTGTGTAGCGTCATGCCACTCGTCAAGAGAGGTGCCGTGGCGTTGGGAAAGAGAGCGGTGTCGACCGGCGCGCGCGTAGACGATGACGTTTTTTCGGGACAGAATATCTGAACGGCAGCCAAACGTCGCGTCACCGCTGCCGGTACGGACATGTTGAGCGACCTGTTGACCCTTGGCTTTCAACCGCGTTAGCGTATAAGACGCGCACCAGCCACGCAATGAGTCAGTACAGCCGGGAGACGAACGAAGACGCGCACGTCGTCGCGGAAACGTGAGTTTGACACATTCGACGATGGCGTTCGTGCATAAACAATCGTGTGAGGGACTCAAGAGCGAGCTCGATATCTTCATCGTGCCTCCGATTCAGACCAGCATCATCGATAGTCACACGGTACAATATCAACCATGTCCTCGCTCGACTCGGGCGGACAGAAATAATTCGTTATACCCAGATCGGGATATGATTACCTGGATCTCGGCAGCACGATGCTACACGTTCAAGCGAAGGTGACCCGTCCCGACGGAGCCGACCTTGACGCCACCGATGCCGTCTGTCCCGTGAATAACTGGCTCCATTCTCTGTTCAGTCAGGTCGACGCCTACCTGAACGGAATGCTTACATAGAGACGCTGCTGAGTTACGGAGACGATGCCAAGTAGACGCAACTGATGAGCCAGATGTGGTATAAGGACACGGACAATCGAATGGAAGCCGTCGAAATAGCCGCCGGCGTTGCAGCCAACGCGGGGTTCGTCAACAGACGCAATAAGATCGCTCGAAATCGCGTGGTCGACATGATGGGTCGTCTCCACGTCGATCTATTCCTCCAGGATAAATTCGTCATCAACGGTGTAGAGGTCAAGATACGTCTGGTGCGCAGCAAGGATATGTTCGCGCTGATGGAAGGCGGCCCCAACCCCGACTACAAGACAGTCAACGCCACACTGTCGTCAAGAAAGCCACATTGAATCCAGGCGTCCAGATGGCTGACATCAAAGCCCTCAAAAAATCCACGGCCAAGTATCCGATGCGACCCGTCGACTGCAATGTCTACACCATTTCCACGGGTACACGCTCGCAGACGCACGATAGTTTCTTTCTTGGCACTCTTCCAAAACGTATAGTGCTGTGTTGCATCGATAACGACGCATACAACGGAACCTACGCCAAAAATCCGTTCCACGCCTGCTGCTGCTTCCATCTGGTACAAAAGGGCAACCTGCGTATCGACATTCATTTCCGCGATGCAGTGACGACCACTGTGAACGTCGTTGCCTACGCCGAGTTCGAGACAGTTCTGGAGATCGACAAGAGTTGCAACGTCATCTACGACTTATGATGGAGACCCTGCACATCGCCCGCCTACTCGTCCTGGATCCACACGCCAAGGCTATCTATGTAGGCTATCGTTCGCGCGATCGTAGACAAAGACAGACTACTCGCGATGACGATACAAGCTTACCCGGTCGCCTTCGTGCTACAAGCACAACACCAAGAAATCAGGCGAATATTGGATAGCGCTTTACCTGGACGACAAAGGTCACGTTAAATACTTCTGCTCGTACGGTTTGCCGCCACGGTTCCGTCGATTCATGAATAAACATTGTGTAGAGTGGACTCATAATTCCAAGATACTTCAGAGTCCCGTGTCTAACGTATGCGGACAATACTGTGTTGCTTATCTAATGAACGGTTTCGGCACTGATCTGGTAGCAAACGACCGCCGTGTATTTGATTGGCTTAAACAATTGAAATAAGATGTGTTTCGGCGCTATGTTTCGCTATCGATAATTAGGCCATCTTAGGACCGAAGTCAGCGTGGTTGACATGCCGTGCATCTACCGTGTTTCATTAACAGGCAGGTATCATCATCAGTAGTAATATATGTCCCTTACCGGGGATGGTTTGCGCTGCGCGGAGGAAGAGGCAAGTACCCGGATGTAGGTCAAGGTCAAATGTCAAGGTCACATACCCGGATGTAGGTCAAGATAAAGTACCCGGATGTAGGTCAAGTGGCGCCGGTGGCGCCACCTGTCGGATAGGTCATGCACTAAAATAGCGCCACATAGCAAATTTTTTCGGACCTAAAATAGCGCCATCTGTGGTGCCACCTAGCGGATTTTTTCCAAACTGAATGTAGGAGTATTGCCCAAATTCGTGCGTCTTGGTTCTATCATTAGCGCCACCTAGCGGATTTTTTTCTTCAATAAATGTCCCCTAGCGGATATATTGTGAACTACAAGTGGTGTCACCTGGCGGATAAGTTGTGAACTAAATGTAGGAGTACTGCCCAAATTCGTGTCTCTTGCACGCTTGCGTGCAATAGAGCCTCCTAACGGATACATCATCAACCACAAACACCCCCCCCTAGTGGACAAATGAGCGAACCCCGTGTTAAAGCATAGGGAATTTTCCCCATGTTAAAGCATAGGGATTTTCCCCATGTTAAAGCGTATGGATTTTTCCCATGGTAAAGCATAGGGGATTTTCCCCATGTTAAAGCATAGGGAATTTTTACCATGTTAAGGCATACGGATTTCATCATCAACTGAAAGCACCCCTGTTAGATAAGTCGTGAACTAAATAACTACTCTGCAGTTCGCGCTTGTGTACATTCTACTCAGCAGTCCGTGCTCTTGAATTTTCTATAATCCGAGATCTTTCAGCACGCCCACGTGACTTTTCGGCACATTTACACACGAGATTGCTTGGCCGGAGGCATCGCCAAGGGACCGAGCCTTTATTTGTTTGACTATGGCATGTCGAAAATGTGGTGTTATAATAAGGCGTAATGTATAACAAAGGCCTACAGCGCATAACCACTGACAAACAACTTACAAACACTGATATACAACTCAAAAACACTTATATACTATACCGAGTGAAAAATTTCCCCGTTAACCGGTATGAACTGGTATAAATCAAGGTGTGTGTGGTGGTGGTGGTGGTGGTGTGTGTGTGTACGTGTGGTGGTGGTGGTGGTGTGTGTGTGTGTGGTGGTGGTGGTGTCGTGCTCGTTCGGCACGCCCACGTGACTTTTCGGCACATTCACTAACTATATAAGCGTTGTGTTTTACCAGTCGGACCGTCATTCATATTACGACGACACCACGGCTAACAGCATCATGTTGAAGACACCCTACTACCGACCTTGCGAGGCGGCAGACTCGAGCGACGAGGACGAGCCAACGAGCAGACCCGTCTTGCCGGTGACCTACCGCCCTTCCGGTCCAGCGGAACCCGAGCTTGTGAACGTAATGGACGTCCCAACTCTAGAATCAACGGTAAGCGTCGACCCTCCTATCAAGGTCAGAGGTCTCTTTATTGACAAAGTACCCCAGTATACTCCCTTCTACATCGGGTGTAGATACTGCAAGAAGGGTATGATTGTCGATGATAGGGGACATTTGCAAAGCGAACGACACGGTTGTGTGGCCACTGACATGTATACCATGGTTCGAACGAGCCCTGCTGATGGGATGGCCCTATCGATCCCGAGATATTTACCACCATCGCGGAGGCCTTTCACATGCCCGGACTGTAAGACCTATTTCACACGGAAAGATAGCTGGAAGCATCACATTGTACGTGGCAGTTGTACCCGTGTGAAGAAGAGGATGGCCGATGAAGCCAAGTTGTATACACCAGTGGTGAGTCATACTTTATATTGTTTTACTATATACTTTCCCTAAAACGGTGTCCCCATAGCTTCCGCTATAAGGGTGTCCACTGTGTCTTTACTTCCGCTAAAATGGCGTCCCTCTATATTATTTCCTATTTGGTTGGACTCGTCTATTACCTGTTAACATCCGGGTACATAATATTATGTCACGTCTTTGCTTCCAAGATTATGGCTCCCCTACGTTGTCCTTCATATCAACATCTCGCAACGTCTTAGCTCCCTGTATGATTGCGTTCACGGGTAATTTTTGTCGACAATTTATCTTTATGGCCATACAACTTGTCACCTTACTTCCTATCATGCCACTTCTTATCATTGTTTCCCACTGTTCCTTGTATCACCGTACTCTAACAACGGTGTACTATTCCCATGCAATCTTTAATATTTTTTTTAATGTTATTGAAATATTCTTGCAGGACTACATTGAAGGCCCGCTACCGTCAAAGCGGCAACGAATGGTCTCTGTGTTGACAGAAACGATTAACGACAACAGAACATCATCGATACCAACTTTCGTTCCTAACGACGCCACAACTACCCAGCCTGCCAATGTCACAACTTCCGCTCCTGACTTTGCTGGTCCAAACTTTACCATTGATTTCCCTGTGATCGAAATGAAGAAGACGCTTGCACGTCACATAGCATGTAGCATCTTTGAACTCTCAAAACGACAATGTCGTGGTTGCAAGATAGACCATCCTAGTCAATGTCATCACGATTGTATGTTATCTGATGACATTCAAATTTACATGTACTTTGACGAGGCTGTCAAGACCATTAATTCAACTGCAGTGATGAAAGACTGTTTGAGTGTTTTGTTAGACTCAGGTGTGAAGCTATCCGACGTGACAGTCGAACAGTTGTGTAATATCAATACTTGGTTGCAAGAATCCGTTTCAAAACAGTGGCGAAACACTATGAAACAAATGGTTCTGACAGTAATGGAGGGTGACCTGTAAAGAACTTTCTTTTGTCTTGTATACGATTAAACTTTGCAAGACTCTGTATCAATGTCTAGTCTCTGGTTCTTGTAGTTATGGAGCGTGACATGTAAATACGTTTGTGTTGTTCACGAATAAACTGTGCAAACCTCATCTTGTGTCTTTTTCATAGTGTAATGCAAAGCATACGTTGGGACCTTACTAATAGCCTTACACTTCACAACTAAAGAAACTATCCGTATTATCAACAGCAAGGATACCAAGGGCAGTGATCATAGGGACAGATATAGAGACATACATATACATAGATACATACATTCTGGACTTCGTACCCTGTATGACATCATTAAACTGCTACGCCCAGTAACAAGAGACGAGACAAGAGACGAGACAAGAGACGAGACAAGAACAAACGAAACAAGAGATATGTCACGAGACTTCGGATGACACATCACACGAGACTACGGATGTCACATCACACGTTATGTCACGAGATTACGGATGACACATCACACGTTATGTCACGAGACTACGGATGTCACATCACACGAGACTTCGGATGACACATCACACGAGAGTACCGACGAGACAAGAGACGAGACAATGACCGAAATATGTCACGAGACTACGGATGACACATCACACGAGACTCGGATGACACATCACATGAGAGTACGGACGAGACAAGAGACGAGACAATGACCGAAATATGTCACGAGACTACGGATGACACATCACACGAGACTACGGATGACACATCACATGAGAGTACGGACGAGACAAGAGACGAGACTATGACCGAGATATGTCACGAGACTACGGATGACACATCACACGAGACCGCGGATGACACATCACACGAGAGTACTGACGAGACAAGAGACGAGACTATGACCGATATATGTCAAGAGACTACGGATGACACATCACACGAGACCGCGGATGACACATCACATGAGAGTACGGACGAGACAAGAGACGAGACTATGGACGAGATACGCCACGAGACTACGGATGGTACATCAGAATAGACGTGTTATCGCGCTTTTTCAGGAAATTCGAGGGGTTATCGCGTCAAATCCCTCCTTTTTCAGGAAATTCGAGGGGTTATCGCGTCAAATCTCTCCTTTTTCAGGAAATTCGAGGGGTTATCGCGTTAAATCCCTCCTTTTTCAGGAAATCCCTCCTTTTTCAGGAAAAAAGACGTGTTATTGCGTCAAATCCCTCCTTTTTCAGGAAAATAGACGTGTTATTGCGTCAAACCCCTCCATTTTCAGGAAAATAGACGATACATAGACACATACATAGAGACAGACATATAAACATATACAGAGATATACATATATACATAGATAGAGACATACATAGACATATGCATAGATACATACATAGAGATATACATAGAGACAGACATACATATATATATATATATATATATATATACATAGAGACATACATAGATACATACGTAGAGACATACATAGAGATATACATAGATACATACTTAGAGACATACATAGAGATATGCATAGAGACATATATATATATATATATATATATACATACATAGAGATATACATAGATACACACATAGAGACAGACATAGACACATGCATAGAGAGAGATATAGATATATACATAGAGACAGACATTGATACATACTTAGATACATACATAGAGACAGACATAGGTACATACATAGATACATACATATATATATACATAGAGTCAGACATAGGTACATACATAGAGACATACATAGACACATACATAGAGACAGACATATATATATATATACATACATAGAGACATACACAGACACATACATAGAGACAGACATAGATATATACATATATACATACATACATAGACACATACATAGAGACATACATAGATACATACATACGTACATACATAGAGACAGACATAGCGTCAGACATAGGTACATACATAGAGACATACATAGACACATACATAGAGACAGACATATATATGTATATACATATATAGAGATAGACATATATACATAAATAGAGACATACAGAGACATACAGAGACATACATAGATACACACATAGATGCGGACATAGAGATATACATAGAAACAGACATACAGATATACATAGATACACACATAGACACATACATAGAGACATAACTAGATACATACATAGAGACATACATATATATATATACATAGATACATACATAGAGATATACATAGAGTCAGACATTGGTGCATACATAGATTCATACATAGACACATACATAGAGACAGACATATATACATACATAGAGATAGACATATATATATAGATAGAGACATACATAGACATATGCATAGATACACACATAGAGATATACATAGAGACATACATTTTTGGCGTCATCTCATATGCATAATCAATCAGACCGAACGTACATCACGTCACTTCCCTTAACACAAAAACTGTGCACGTCCATGAGAGAGGCGACATTCGACGCCACTCAACGGACACCAATGTAATAAGTCAGAGTATCGCCATCTACTGACCATGATAGATCTCTATTCGTGGACACACTTCCGGGAATACCCGAAGCACAGAGGCCGCCATGACAGTCAAGTGACTTCCGGTATGACATCACATCCGGTGTGGCGTCCCCTAGTGGATAATTGAAGTACTACCCTACACGATAGCGCCATCTAGCGGGTAAAATAGATATAATTATACCCTAGTGGATAATCGGAGTACTACGTCACGCGGGTAAAAATATATAATTAGGTTAGCTAGAGAAAAAAGTTCGGCTTAACCTCGCGAAAATTTTAACAACGACCAAAGTGGTTGTATAAATTTTCGCGAGGTTAACCCCAACTTTTTTTCAACCAAAAAGTGTGTATCTATGTATGTCTCTGTATGTTTCTATCTATGTATATATGTCTATCTCTATATATGTATATATATATATATATATATGTATGTCTCTATGTATGTACCTATGTCTGACGCTATGTATATCTCTATGTATGTCTCTATGTGTGTATCTATGTAGGTCTCTATGTCTGTCTCTATGTATGTACGTATGTATGTATGTATATATGTATGTCTCTATGTATGTGTCTATGTATGTATGTATCTATGTATATATCTATGTCTGTCTCTATGTATGTGTCTATGTATGTCTCTATGTATGTATATATATATCTATGTCTGTCTCTATGTATGTGTCTATGTATGTCTCTATGTATGTACCTATGTCTGACTCTATGTATATATCTATGTATGTATCTATGTACGTACCTATGTATGTCTCTATGTATGTATCTAAGTATGTATCAATGTCTGTCTCTATGTAGATATCTGTATCTCTCTCTATGTATGTGTCTATGTCTGTCTCTATGTGTGTATCTATGTATATCTCTATGTATGTATATATATATATGTCTCTATGCATATCTCTATGTCTGTCTCTATGTATGTATCTATGTATGTATCTATGTATATCTATATGTATGTATCTACGTATGTATCTTTGTATGTCTCTATGTATATATATATATATATATATATGTCTGTCTCTATGTATATCTCTATGTATGTATCTAAGCATATGTCTATGTATGTCTCTATCTATGTATATATGTCTATATCTGTGTATGTATATATGTCTGTCTCTATGTATGTGTCTATGTATGTCTCTATGTATGTATATATATATCTATGTCTGTCTCTATGTATGTGTCTATGTATGTCTCTATGTATGTACCTATGTCTGACTCTATGTATATATCTATGTATGTATCTATGTACGTACCTATGTATGTCTCTATGTATGTATCTAAGTATGTATCAATGTCTGTCTCTATGTAGATATCTGTATCTCTCTCTATGTATGTGTCTATGTCTGTCTCTATGTGTGTATCTATGTATATCTCTATGTATGTATATATATATATGTCTCTATGCATATCTCTATGTCTGTCTCTATGTATGTATCTATGTATGTATCTATGTATATCTATATGTATGTATCTACGTATGTATCTATGTATGTCTCTATGTATATATATATATATATATATATATATATATATATATATGTCTGTCTCTATGTATATCTCTATGTATGTATCTAAGCATATGTCTATGTATGTCTCTATCTATGTATATATGTCTATATCTGTGTATGTATATATGTCTGTCTCTATGTATGTGTCTATGTATCGTCTATTTTCCTGAAAACGGAGGGGTTTGACGCAATAACACGTCTATTTTCCTGAAAATGGAGGGATTTGACGCAATAACACGTCTATTTTCCTGAAAAAGGAGGGATTTCCTGAAAAAGGTGGGATTTGACGCGATAACCCCTCGAATTTCCTGAAAAGGAGGGATTTGACGCGATAACCCCTCGAATTTCCTGAAAAAGCGCGATAACACGTCTATTCTGATGTACCATCCGTAGTCTCGTGGCGTATCTCGTCCATAGTCTCGTCTCTTGTCTCGTTCGTACTCTCATGTGATGTGTCATCCGCGGTCTCGTGTGATGTGTCATCCGTAGTCTCGTGACATATCTCGGTCATAGTCTCGTCTCTTGTCTCGTCAGTACTCTCGTGTGATGTGTCATCCGCGGTCTCGTGTGATGTGTCATCCGTAGTCTCGTGACATATCTCGGTCATAGTCTCGTCTCTTGTCTCGTCGGTACTTTCGTGTGATGTGTCATCCGAAGTCTCGTGTGATGTGACATCCGTAGTCTCGTGACATAACGTGTGATGTGACATCCGTAGTCTCGTGTGATGTGTCATCCGAAGTCTCGTGACATATCTCTTGTTTCGTTTGTTCTTGTCTCGTCTCTTGTCTCGTCTCTTGTTACTGGGCGTAGCAGTTTAATGATGTCATACAGGGTACGAAGTCCAGAATGTATGTATCTATGTATATGTATGTCTCTATACCTGTCCCTATGATCACTGCCCTTGGTATCCTTGCTGTTGATAATACGGATAGTTTCTTTAGTTGTGAAGTGTAAGGCTATTAGTAAGGTCCCAACGTATGCTTTGCATTACACTATGAAAAAGACACAAGATGAGGTTTGCACAGTTTATTCGTGAACAACACAAACGTATTTACATGTCACGCTCCATAACTACAAGAACCAGAGACTAGATATTGATACAGAGTCTTGCAAAGTTTAATCGTGTACAAGACAAAAGAAAGTTCTTTACAGGTCACCCTCCATTACTGTCAGAACCATATGTTTCATAGTGTTTCGCCACTGTTTTGAAACGGATTCTTGCAACCAAGTATTGATATTACACAACTGTTCGACTGTCACGTCGGATAGCTTCACACCTGAGTCTAACAAAACACTCAAACAGTCTTTCATCACTGCAGTTGAATTAATGGTCTTGACAGCCTCGTCAAAGTACATGTAAATTTGAATGTCATCAGAAAACATACAATCGTGATGACATTGACTAGGATGGTCTATCTTGCAACCACGACATTGTCGTTTTGAGAGTTCAAAGATGCTACATGCTATGTGACGTGCAAGCGTCTTCTTCATTTCGATCACAGGGAAATCAATGGTAAAGTTTGGACCAGCAAAGTCAGGAGCGGAAGTTGTGACATTGGCAGGCTGGGTAGTTGTGGCGTCGTTAGGAACGAAATTTGGCATCGATGATGTTCTGTTGTCGTTAATCGTTTCTGTCAACACAGAGACTATTCGTTGCCGCTTTGACGGTAGCGGGCCTTCAATGTAGTCCTGCAAGAATATTTCAATAACATTAAAAAAAATATTAAAGATTGCATTGGAATAGTACACCGTTGTTAGAGTACGGTGATACAAGGAACAGTGGGAAACAATGATAAGAAGTGGCATGATAGGAAGTAAGGTGACAAGTTGTATGGCCATAAAGATAAATTGTCGACAAAAATTACCCGTGAACGCAATCATACAGGGAGTTAAGACGTTGCCAGATGTTGATATGAAGGACAACGTAGGGGAGCCATAATCTTGGAAGCAAAGACGTGACATAATATTATGTACCCGGATGTTAACAGGTAATAGACGAGTCCAACCAAATAGGAAATAATATAGAGGGACGCCATTTTAGCGGAAGTAAAGACACAGTGGACACCCTTATAGCGGAAGCTATGGGGACACCGTTTTAGGGAAAGTATATAGTAAAACAATATAAAGTATGACTCACCACTGGTGTATACAACTTGGCTTCATCGGCCATCCTCTTCTTCACACGGGTACAACTGCCACGTACAATGTGATGCTTCCAGCTATTTTTCCGTGTGAAATAGGTCTTACAGTCCGGGCAGGTGAAGGGCCTCCGCGATGGTTGTAAATATCTCGGGATCGATAGGGCCTTCCCATCAGCAGGGCTCGTTCGAACCATGGTATACATGTCAGTGGCCACACAACCGTGTCGTTCGCTTTGCAAATGTCCCCTATCATCGACAATCATACCCTTCTTGCAGTATCTACACCCGATGTAGAAGGGAGTATACTGGGGTACTTTGTCAATAAGGAGACCTCTGACCTTGATAGGAGGGTCGACGCTTACCGTTGATTCTAGAGTTGGGACGTCCATTACGTCCACAAGCTCTGGTTCCGATGACCCGGAAGGGCGGTAGGTCACCGGCATGACGGGTCTGCTCGTTGGCTCGTCCTCGTCGCTCGAGTCTGCCGCCTCGCAAGGTCGGTAGTAGGGTGTCTTCAACATGAAGCTGTTAGCCGTGGTGTCGTCGTAATACGAATGACGGTCCGACTGATAAAACACAACGCTTATATAGTTAGTGAATGTGCCGAAAAGTCACGTGGGCGTGCCGAACGAGCACGACACCACCACACACACACACACACACACACACACACACACACCACCACCACCACCACACGTACACACACACACACCACCACCACCACCCCCACACACACACCACCACCACCACCACACACACCTTGATTTATACCAGTTTATACCGGTTAACGGGGAAATTTTTCACTCGGTATAGTATGTCATTGTTTTTGAGTTGTATATCAGTGTTTGTAAGTTGTTTGTCAGTGTTTGTAAGTTGTTTGTCAGTGGTTATGCGCTGTAGGCTTTTGTTATACATTACGCCTTATTATAACACCACATTTTCGACATGTCATAGTCAAACAAATAAAGGCTCGGTCCCTTGGCGAAGCCTCGGCCTCCGGCCAAGCAATCTCGTGAGTAAATGTGCCGAAAAGTCACGTGGGCGTGCCGAAAGATCTCGGATTATAGAAAATTCAAGAGCACGGACTGCTGAGTAGAATGTACACAAGCGCGAACTGCAGAGTAGTTATTTAGTTCACGACTTATATAACAGGGGTGCTTTCAGTTGATGATGAAATCCGTATGCCTTAACATGGTAAAAATTCCCTATGCTTTAACATGGGGAAAATCCCCTATGCTTTAACATGGGAAAAATCCCTATGATTTAACATGGGGAAAATCCCTATGCTTTAACATGGGGAAAATTACCTATGCTTTAACACGGGGTTCGCTCACTTGTCCACTAGGGGATGGTGTTTGTGGTTGATGATGTATCCGTCAGGAGGCTCTATTGCACGCAAGCGTGCAAGAGACACGAATTTGGGCAGTACTCCTACATTTAGTTCACAACTTATCCGCCAGGTGGCACCACTTGTAGTTCACGATATATTAGCTAGGGACATTTAGTTCATTAAAAAAATCCGCTAGGTGGCGCTAATGGTCAAACCAAGATTCACGAATTTGGGCAGTACTCCTACATTTAGTTTGAAAAAAATCCGCTAGGTGGAACCACAGGTGACACTATCTTAGTCCCGAAAAAATCCGATAGGTGGCACTATTTTAGTTCCTAAAAAATTCGCTAGGTGGCGCTATTTTAGTACCTGACATATCCGACAGGTGGCGCCACCGGCGCCACTTGACCTACGTCCGGGTACTTGACCTTGACCTTGACCTACATCCGGGTACTTGCCTCTTCCTCCGCGCAGCGCAAACCATCCCCGGTAAGGGACATATATTACTACTATCATCATCATTATCTTTCGAGCGTATGGCACCGTGGTCAGACACCCGTAAGCTCACAATCTCTGCCGCGGTGTTCAGTCACCCGTACGTCATACCATCTTACGAGCGTGGCGTGGCTGTAATGGCCCATAAGCTCACGACCGCTGGCGTGGTGTTCAGTCACCCGCAAGTCATGTCACATCGTCCACTTGTCTTCGGTTAATAAAACACGGTTTCATGCATGATATCACACACACACGCATGCATATGCTCATAATGCTTGTATCTTTAGTCAATAAAACTCGTGTGCACTCGTATACACTTGTGTTTCGTTAATTTTTTCATACACGCGCATTCATACACTCGCACCCTAGTACCGTCGATAACTCTTACACATGCACCCACTCATTCCCTCATTACCCTTCATTACTCCTTAAATACCCATCCATAGATACATACACGCGCATTCATACACACGCAGCCAAGTACCTACGCTAACTTTTACACAAGCACTCACTCATTCTCTCATTACCCCCCATTACGCCTTAATTATACCCATAATTACCCCTCATGTCCCCGCAGGAGGCACTACCTCCATACACCAAGGGGGGTCTTAATGCCTCTACTAGACACCAGGAGGTGCTACATTCCGTTCCGTGACAGACGCCATCTTATAATTTCTCCATGGGGGCACCTGGACCACCACGGCGGCTTATTACAAAACCCTCTCTAACTACTTCCGTGTTATCCGGGGAGGTGGTTTTTTGCTATGGTATGCCGACTAGGGATGGCAATGTTGATCAGTATAGCAAGTTACATCCGAAAAAAGATCAAATTTGTGTTGATGTCTCGTGAATCGGGGTCTATGTCAAAGTATTCCGTTGTTAATTGAGTTATGCCATGTTTAAGTTTGCCCCAGTTTGCTGATTTATATTGTAATACTTTGTGTGGTGGTTTCCTGTTCTGAAGGATTGAGCTTCATGATCACTAATATCAGGGGTGGTATGTCTATTGATAATTATGGATGGATTTCAGGTATTAGATCAAGAATATTGCCAGAATGGACTCATGTGGGGTCTTTCACCATGTTTTGAAGTCCAAATTCTGTCATAAATTGTTCGACAAGTTTGTTATGCTTGCTGGCTGTTCTATTGTCAGTTGTTTGTTGGTTGCCCCATTTGATATCAGGAAGGTTAAAGTCTCCTGCTATGACTACGTTAGGAGGAGTTTGTTGAGATCTGTACAGGTCCGTCAAAGATTCACAGAGAGCTTCAAGAGATTGAAGATTGTCATTAGGAGGTCAGTAATCAGATGGTCATTAGGAGGTCAGTAATAAGATGGTCATTAGGAGGTCAGTAATAAGATGGTCATTAGGAGGTCAGTAATAAGATGGTCATTAGGAGGTCAGAAATAAGATGGTCATTGGGAGGTCAGAAATAAGATGGTCATTGGGAGGTCAGTAATAAGATGGTCATTGGGAGGTCAGTAATAAGATGGTCATTGGGAGGTCAGTAATAAGATGGTCATTGGGAGGTCAGTAATAAGATGGTCATTAGGAGGTCAGTAATAAGATGGTCATTAGGAGGTCAGTAATAAGATGGTCATTGGGAGGTCAGTAATAAGATGGTCATTGGGAGGTCAGTAATAAGATGGTCATTAGGAGGTCAGTAATAAGATGGTCATTGGGAGGTCAGTAATAAGATGGTCATTGGGAGGTCAGTAATAAGATGGTCATTAGGAGGTCAGTAATAAGATGGTAATTAGGAGGTCAGTAATAAGATGGTCATTGGGAGGTCAGTAATAAGATGGTCATTGGGAGGTCAGTAATAAGATGGTCATTAGGAGGTCAGTAATAAGATGGTCATTGGGAGGTCAGTAATAAGATGGTCATTAGGAGGTCAGTAATAAGATGGTAATTAGGAGGTCAGTAATAAGATGGTCATTAGGAGGTCAGTAATAAGATGGTCATTAGGAGGTCAGTAATAAGATGGTCATTGGGAGGTCAGTAATAAGATGGTCATTAGGAGGTCAGTAATAAGATGGTCATTGGGAGGTCAGTAATAAGATGGTCATTGGGAGGTCAGTAATAAGATGGTCATTAGGAGGTCAGTAATAAGATGGTCATTAGGAGGTCAGTAATAAGATGGTCATTAGGAGGTCAGTAATAAGATGGTCATTGGGAGGTCAGTAATAAGATGGTCATTAGGAGGTCAGTAATAAGATGGTCATTGGGAGGTCAGTAATAAGATGGTCATTGGGAGGTCAGTAATAAGATGGTCATTAGGAGGTCAGTAATAAGATGGTCATTAGGAGGTCAGTAATAAGATGGTCATTAGGAGGTCAGTAATAAGATGGTCATTAGGAGGTCAGTAATAAGATGTACAGTATATATACGGATTTGTTTCATGCAAAGTGGATTTGTGTCCATACTATTTCATAATTTGAGGTAAGGTTTAGAAGTTGTTCTGCAATGATGTCATTACGGAAGGCTATAGGTCCTCCACCACCATGGACATTTTATGTCCTTTCTGATGACATATTAGATAGTAGAAATGAGTACGTTGGATGGTTTTCATCTATTTTGGTTTCAACTAGGAATATGATATCAGGACTGTTTGACTGGATTGTTGCCTTTGTCTGTTCGATGCTCTTTACGCTGTTGGTGTTTGTTGTAATACGGGACTCAATGTATTGTTTTAGAAGCATCACGGCATAATAATACATTATGTTGAAGTAGTCCGATATACACCGTCGTCATATTGAAGCTGTGTTTGTAATACTCAAGTTGAATACAACGGACGCAACTCATCATGGTGGCAGCTAAGTGAAACGCACACATGCCTTGTATCTGTTGAACAACTGTGACATAATATGATATTCTGTTTGTAGCAAACCCATAAGTAATATGATATTTGTTATTAGCGTGTTCCAAATGGCGCGGCAGTCAACCTGATTACGGCATGCCACACAACGCTAGGAAAAAAAACACAGCGTTGCACGCACACTGCACTGTTTCGCCGAAGCCGTTTATCCGCGACATCGGCGTTCTACTCGACAACACTATGTCGATGACGAATCAAGTGCGTCGTGTTTGCCGGGTGTCCTATTGTCATCGCGTTGATTAGGAAATGTCTTACCACTAATGGCTGCAGAACCATTGTGAACGCCTTAGTCATGTCAGGTATTGATTACGGCAACGCTGTGTTATACGGTCTGCCGGAGACGCACTTGCGAAAGCTGCAGATGGTACAGAATTCCGCAGCACGTCTCATTACCGGGATAAGGAGACGAGAACTCATAACACATGTTCTGTACCGTCTTCACTGGTTGCTTATACGCCAGCGGATCGAATTCAAGCTATTACTGCTGGTATATCGTGCAGTGCACCTGCGTACATTTCATCGCTCGTGACATCCTACACACCGACCAGATCACTTAGGTCGGCCGAACAAGGCCTGCTGACTGTTGACACCTTGAACATTATGACCGTCGTTCCTTCTCGGTGGCTGGCTCGATCCTGTGGAATGCCCTGCCTCATGCAGTCTGGCATGCAAACTGCGTTGCCACTTTCAAATCAATTTTAAAGACATGCTTATTCCGACAGGCCTTCAAAGAACTTTGCAGTCCGCATCAGTGACATTTGCGGTTATGTACTTAGGTTGCGGTTATTTAGTTATTTATTTATTATTATTACTTTTTAATTACCATATTATATGTATTTATTTTATTTTATTTAAGCACATTGTTTATTTTAGGTATTTAAACGGCTAATTCATTTAACTTGTGTATAATATATACATTTGTAAATGTATATATTTATTTTTATTTAGGTTTATCTAACTGACATTTTGTATATGTTACTTTGAAGTAATTCTTTATCTTTCTATTTAATAATTCTATTTAATAAGTTTTAGGTCATTTAATGTATTTTACTCTACGATTGTCAGCGCATTTGAGCAGGTTTTTTTATCCGGAAACACGGCGCTCTATAAATGCTTTATAATAAATAATAATTTAGTATAACATAGCTGAACAATAGTGCTGCATAATTCCGTAATATGTGCGTTAAAACAACCGACTCCCCCTCAATATGCAATTACTCGCCAGCATGAAGGCGTTCATGCTCATGCAAGGCATCCCGTTTCTATGTCACAACGTCACGTGGCCAGCGTCTTGTTTTGGCCAAATCGTTTAGCTGTAGCTACCTGTAGTAATTATTATTCAGAGGGGTTCCATTAAACGGTGGCTTCAAACTAGTGATAGTTACTTTTTGTGTTTGTTGACTGATTGTTAACATTGATTATTGTGTGTGGGTGTTTTTCCTTTAAATAAAACAAACTTAACTATGCATTATTTTAATGTATGACATCACACTTTTTCAGTTACACCTTTTACTATTTGCAGTGCAATGTATCTAAATTTCTGTATGTAAAGTTCAGCCTAGCCCAAATATATTTTGCATACTTTTGCTTAATAATGTTTCTGGGAATATTAAATATGATGTGAATTTATACATAAAATGTTATGTCATGCTAACTATAGTGTTTTGCTAAAACTTAAATAAAGTGTTAAGACATGCAAATTTAACTAAATTAAACAAGTTGTATTGTCTATATATACTATAATGTTCCATTTGTCCACATTTATATTTATATAAATGTAATTTTTCAAAATTACTGTGTTGTTTGTACATTTTAAATTTTCAAAATCAAACATATCATTATATCTCAATTGTGTTAAACCTTCTTCAAAGGAATTTGGCACAAATATTTCCTGATAATATTCTCTGTGTATGTTAAGTATTATGCAGATTGAGATAAATAAAAAAATTATTAAAAGCTGAATATTATGTTTTGTTCTACAATGCCCGAGCCTATATTATAGTACATAAATATATGTATACAATGTGTACATAATATACTATATGTAAGTAGTATGATATTAAACTATGTATTTAATTTGACACACATATTTCCTGATAATATTATTTGTGTATGTTAAGTATTATGCAGATTGGCACAAATTAAAAAGGTATGTAAAGCTGAATATGATGTTTTGTTCTACAATACCCGAGCCTATACAATTATTATAGTACATAAATATATGTGTACACTGTGTACATAATATACTATATGTAAGTAGCATGTTATTAAACTACAAGCTGTACACTGTTACTACATCTCATGTATTTAATTTAGTCGCATATTGCAAGTGCCCTTTTAACCACTGCTCACCGCACTCTATGTGTCCTTTTATTAAAATGGCACCCTGCCCTTTTGAAAACATGGGCAGAACGCTGAGACACATCGTGCTGGCAGCGAAGTGAAACGCACACACGCCTTGTATCTGTTGAAAAACTGTGACATGGCATTATGTTCTCTTTGCTTCAAACCCATAAGCAATATGACATTTGTTATTAGCGTGCTCCAAATTGCGCGGCACTCAACTTGATTACGGCATGCCACACAGCGCTAATTAACACAGCGTTGCACGCACACTTCGCATGACCTATAAGCCTGTATGATGTCACCGCCGTTACGCTCGCTGCGGTAAACAAACAACGACATTGCTCGCTTGCTATTCTAACAACATGGCATCATGTATACCAATCATGGATTGATCCAGCGCCCATCTTGGTGATGCTATGGGGTTGTTTAAACAAAAAACCCTCTTCTTAGAGGATGATAAAAAATTACAGCAGATATAGCGCAGGCGATAAAAATCTGCAGAGGCATAGGCGACGAGGGCCTCAGGTGGCTAATTGCCAGCGGTCTGACTGATGACCAAAAGAAAACTCCTTCACAGTTATGGGATTTTTTCACAATCAAATAAAATATAATACACAGGCTGCTTCTTATGCGATATAGACAAAAGCCTGATGAGACATTTCATGATTTTGTCACACGCACAAGCACCATAGCACTTAAACGTGAATTCTCGGACGTTGAATTAAACGAACGCTTGTAGGAACGCATTATACCCAGCACCACATATGATGACTTTCGCAAAGACCTGTTGGGAAAACCGAAAAGATACACAACAGCAGACTCACTGACTGAAGGGCGAAATACGAAACAATAATCGCGGGTAATGCACAGCTACATAAATTGGCCCGTGGTTCAAGAGAACTACAGGCAGTGCAGTCAATGTCCAACCTACCACGATGAATGCAATGCATGCGGAACCAAAGGCTACTGGGAGAAATGTGTTGAAAGACTCGTCGAGGAAAACACACACGTCACGCAAGTACCAGAAGCACTCACAGACGACAATGCAGCTCCCAGAGAGACAGTCGTAGCAGAGACAGATACAGCCAGAGAAGAGAAAAAGGCCAGAAAGGCAAAGAAACAGACTAAGAACCTGATGGCGAGACTTACCAAAAAGACTTCTACTCGGTACTCTAAGCTGAAAGAGCCTTGACAGCAACAAACAAGACATTTCAACTCGCGACGAGACACACACCAAGCTGAAAGAGCTTTGACAGCATCAAACAAGATATTACAACTCGCGACGAGTCATACATAAAGCCGAAAGAGTCTTGGCAGCATCAAACAAGACACTACAACTCGCGAAGTGTCATACGCAAATCTGAAAGAGCCTTGACAGCATCAAACAAGACACTACAACTCGCGACGAGACACACACAAAGCTGAAAGAACCTTGACAGCATCAAACAAGACACTACAACTCGCGACAAGTTATACACAAAGCTGAAAGAGCCTTGACAGCATCAAACAATACACTACAACTCGCGACGAGACATACACAAAGCTAAAAGAGCCTTGGCAGCATCAAACAAGACACTACAACTCGCGACGAGTCATACACAGAGCTGAAAGAGACTTGACAACATCAAACAAGACTCTACAACTCGCGACGAGTCATACTCAAAGCTGAAAGAGCCTTGACAGCATCAAACAAGACTCTACAACTCGCGAAGAGTCATACACGAAGCTGAACGAGCCTTGGCAGCATCAAACAAGACACTACAACTAGCGACGAGACATACACAAAGTTGAAAGAGCCTTGGCAGCATCAAACAAGACAATACGACTCGTGACGACACATACACAAAGCTGAAAGAGCCATGGCAGCATCAAACAAGACATTACAACTCACGACGACACATACACAAAGCTGAAAGAGCCTTGGCAGCATCAAACAAGACACTACGACTTGCGACGAGTCATACACAAAGCTGAAAAAGCCTTGACAGCATCAAACAAGACACTACAACTCGCGACGAGACATACACAAAGCTGAAAGAGCCTTGACAGCATGAAACAAGACACTACAACTCGCGACGAGACACACACAAAGCTGAAAGAGCCTTGGCAGCATCAAACAAGACATTACAACTCGCGACGAGACACACACACAGCTGAAAGAGCATTGACAGCATCAAACAAGACATTACAACTCGCGACGAGAAACACACAAAGCTGAAAGAGCCTTGACAGCATCAAACAAGACACTACAACTCGCGACGAGTCATACACAAAGCTGAAAGAGCCTTGACAGCATCAAACAAGACATTACAACTCGCGACGAGACACACACAAAGCTGAAAGAGCCTTGACAGCATCAAACAAGACACTACAGCTCGCGACGAGTCATACACAAAGCTGAAAGGGCCTTGACAGCATCAAACAATACACTACAACTCGCGACGAATCATACACAAAGCTGAAAGAGCCTTGACAGCATCAAACAAGACACTATATCTCGCGACGAGTCATACACAAAGCTGAAAGAGTCTTGACAGCATCAAACAAGACATTACATCTCGCGACGAGAGACACATAAAGCTGAAAGAGCCTTGACAGCATCAAACAAGACATTACAACTCGCGAAGAGAGACACACAAAGCTGAAAGAGCCTTGACAGCATCAAGCAAGACATTACAACTCGCGACGAGAGACACACAAAGCTGAAAGAGCCTTGACAGCATCAAACAAGACAGTACAGCTCGCGACGAGTCATACACAAAGCTGAAAGAGCCTTGACAGCATCAAACAATACACTACAACTCGCGACGAGACACACACAAAGCAGAAAGAGCCTTGGCAGCATCAAACAAGACACTACAACTCGCAACGAGTCATAAACAAAGCTGAAAGAGCCTTGACAGCATGAAACAAGACACTACAACTCGCGACGAGTCATACACAGAGCTGAAAGAGCCTTGACAGCATGAAACAAGACACTACAACTCGCAACGAGACACACACAAAGCTGAAAGAGCCTTGGCAGCATCAAACAAGACATTACAACTCGCGACGAGACACACACACAGCTGAAAGAGTCTTGACAGCATCAAACAAGACATTACAACTCGCGACGAGACAAACACAAAGGTGAAAGAGCCTTGACAGCATCAAACAAGAGAGTACAACTCGCGACGAGTCATACACAAAGCTGAAAGAGCCTTGACAGCATCAAACAAGACAATACAACTCGCGACGAGACACACACAAAGCTGAAAGAGCCTTGACAGCATCAAACAAGACACTACAGCTCGCGACAAGTCATACACAAAGCTGAAAGAGCCTTGACAGCATCAAACAATACACTACAACTCGCGACGAATCATACACAAAGCTGAAAGAGCCTTGACAGCATCACACAAGACACTACATCTCGCGACGAGTCATAAACAAAGCTGAAAGAGCTTTGACAGCATCAAACAAGACATTACAACTCGCGACGAGAGACACACAAAGCTGAAAGAGCCTTGGCAGCATCAAACAAGACATTACAGATCGCGACGAGTCATACACAAAGCTGAAAGAGCATTGACAGCATCAAACAAGACATTACAACTCGCGACGAGAGACACACAAAGTTGAAAGAGCCTTGACAGCATCAAACAAGACACTACAACTCGCGACGAGTCATACACAAAGCTGAAAGAGCCTTGACAGCATCAAACAAGACATTACAACTCGCGACGAGAGACACACAAAGCTGAAAGAGCCTTGACAGCATCAAACAAGACATTACAACTCGCGACGAAACACACACAAAGCTGAAATAGCCTGACAGCATCAAACAAGATACTACAACTCGCAACGAGTCATAAACAAAGCTGAAAGAGACTTGACAGCATCAAACAAGACACTACAACTCGCGCCGAGACATACACAAAGCTGAAAAAGCCTCGGCATCATCAAACAAGACACTACAACTCGCGACGAGTCATTCACAGAGCTGAAAGAGCCTTGACAACATCAAACAAGACTCTACAACTCGCGACGAGTAATATTCAAAGTTGAAAGAACCTTGACAGCATCAAACAAGACACTACAACTCGCGACGAGTCATACACAAAGCTGAAAGAGCCTTGACAGCATCAAACAAGACATTACATCTCGCGACGAGAGACACACAAAGCTGAAAGAGCCTTGACAGCATCAAACAAGACATTACAACTCGCGACGAGAGACACACAAAGCTGAAAGAGCCTTGACAGCATAAAACAAGACACTACAGCTCGCGACGAGTCATACACAAAGCTGAAAGAGCCTTGACAGCATCAAACAATACACTACAACTCGCGACGAGACACACACAAAGCTGAAAGAGCCTTGGCAGCATCAAACAAGACACTACAACTCGCAACGAGTCATAAACAAAGCTGAAAGAGCCTTGACAGCATCAAACAAGACACTACAACTCGCGACGAGTCATACACAGAGCTGAAAGAGCCTTGACAACATCAAACAAGACTCTACAACCCGCGACGAGTCATACTCAAAGCTGAAAGAGCCTTGACAGCATCAAACAAGAGATTACAACTCGCGACGAGATACACACAAAGCTGAAAGAGCCTTGACAGCATAAAACAAGACACTACAACTCGCGATGAGTCATACACAAAGCTGAAAGAGTCTTGACAACATCAAACAAGACTCTACAACTCGCGACAAGTCATACTCAAAGCTGAAAGAGCCTTGCCAGCATCGAACAAGACATTACAACTCGCGACGAGAGACACACAAAGCTGAAAGAGCCTTGACAGCATCAAACAAGACACTACAACTCGCGACGAGTCATACGCAAAGCTGAAAGAGCCTTGACAGCATCAAACAAGACATTACAACTCGCGACGAGACACACACAAAGCTGAAAGAGCCTGGACAACATCAAACAAGACATTACAACTCGCGACTAGACACACACACAGCTGAAAGAGCCCAGACAGCATCAAACAAGACATTACAACTCGCGACGAGACACACACAAAGCTGAAAGAGCCTGGACAACATCAAACAAGACATTACAACTCGCGACGAGAGACACACAAAGCTGAAAGAGCCTTGACAGCATCAAACAAGAGATTACAACTCGCGACGAGATACACACAAAGCTGAAAGAGCCTTGACAGCATAAAACAAGACACTACAACTCGCGATGAGTCATACACAAAGCTGAAAGAGTCTTGACAACATCAAACAAGACTCTACAACTCGCGACAAGTCATACTCAAAGCTGAAAGAGCCTTGCCAGCATCGAACAAAACATTACAACTCGCGACGAGAGACACACAAAGCTGAAAGAGCCTTGACAGCATCAAACAAGACACTACAACTCGCGACGAGTCATACACAGAGCTGAAAGAGCCTTGACAACATCAAACAAGACTCTACAACTCGCGACAAGTCATACTCAAAGCTGAAAGAGCCTTGCCAGCATCGAACAAGACATTACAACTCGCGACGAGAGACACACAAAGCTGAAAGAGCCTTGACAGCATCAAACAAGACACTACAACTCGCGACGAGTCATACGCAAAGCTGAAAGAGCCTTCACAGCATCAAACAAGACATTACAACTCGCGACGAGACACACACAAAGCTGAAAGAGCCTGGACAACATCAAACAAGACATTACAACTCGCGACTAGACACACACACAGCTGAAAGAGCCCAGACAGCATCAAACAAGACATTACAACTCGCGACGAGTCATACACAAAGCTGAAAGAGCCTTGACAGCATCAAACAAGACACTACAACTCACGACGAGACATATACAAAGCTGAAAGAGCCTTGACAGCATCAAACAAGACACTACAACTCGCGACGAGACACACACAAAGCTGAAAGAGCATTGGCAGCATCAGACAAGACATTACAACTCGCTACGAGTCATACACAGAGCTGAAAGAGCCTAGACAACATCAAGCAAGACATTACAACTCGCGACGAGACACACACACAGCTGAAAGAGCCTAGACAGCATCAAACAAGACATTACAACTCGCGACGAGTCATACACAAAGCTGAAAGAGCCTTGACAGCATCAAACAAGACATTACAACTCGCGACGAGAGACACACAAAGCTGAAAGAGCCTTGACAGCATCAAACAAGACACTACAACTCGCGACGAGTCATACACAAAGCTGAAAGAGCCTTGACAGCATCAAACAATACACTACAACTCGCGACGAGACACACACAAAGCTGAAAGAGCCTTGGCAGCATCAAACAAGACACTACAACTCGCAATGAGTCATAAACAAAGCAGAAAAAGCCTTGACAGCATCAAACAAGGCACTATAACTCGCGACGAGACATACACAAAGCTGAAAACGCCTTGGCAGCATCAAACAAGACACTACAACTCGCGACGAGTCATACACAGAGCTGAAAGAGCCTTGACAACATCAAACAAGACTCTACAACTCGCGACGAGTCATACTCAAAGCTGAAAGAGCCTTGACAGCATCAAACAAGACTCTACAACTCGCGACGAGTCATACACAAAGCTGAACGAGCCTTGACAGCATCAAACAACACAATACAACTCGCGACGAGACAAACACAAAGCTGAAAGAGCCTTGACAGCATCAAACAAGACACTACAGCTCGCGACGAGTCATACACAAAGCTGAAAGAGCCTTGACAGCATCAAACAAGACATTACAGATCGCGACGAGAGATACACAAAGCTGAAAGAGCATTGACAGCATCAAACAAGACATTACAACACGCGACGAGAGACACACAAAGTTGAAAGAGCCTTGACAGCATCAAACAAGACACTACAACTCGCGACGAGTCATACACAAAGCTGAAAGAGCCTTGACAGCATCAAACAAGACATTACAACTCGCGACGAGAGACACACAAAGCTGAAAGAGCCTTGACAGCATCAAACAAGACATTACAACTCGCGACGAGACACACACAAAGCTGAAATAGCCTGACAGCATCAAACAAGATACTACAACTCGCAACGAGTCATAAACAAAGCTGAAAGAGCCTTGACAGCATCAAACAAGCCACTACAACTCGCGCCGAGACATACACAAAGCTGAAAAAGCCTCGGCATCATCAAACAAGACACTACAACTCGCGACGAGTCATTCACAGAGCTGAAATAGCCTTGACAACATCAAACAAGACTCTACAACTCGCGACGAGTAATATTCAAAGTTGAAAGAGCCTTGACAGCATCAAACAAGACACTACAACTCGCGACGAGTCATACACAAAGCTGAAAGAGCCTTGACAGCATCAAACAAGACATTACATCTCGCGACGAGAGACACACAAAGCTGAAAGAGCCTTGACAGCATCAAACAAGACATTACAACTCGCGAAGAGAGACACACAAAGCTGAAAGAGCCTTGACAGCATAAAACAAGACACTACAGCTCGCGACGAGTCATACACAAAGCTGAAAGAGCCTTGACAGCATCAAACAATACACTACAACTCGCGACGAGACACACACAAAGCTGAAAGAGCCTTGGCAGCATCAAACAAGACACTACAACTCGCAACGAGTCATAAACAAAGCTGAAAGAGCCTTGACAGCATCAAACAAGACACTACAACTCGCCACGAGTCATACACAGAGCTGAAAGAGCCTTGACAACATCAAACAAGACTCTACAACCCGCGACGAGTCATACTCAAAGCTGAAAGAGCCTTGACAGCATCAAACAAGACATTACAACTCGCGACGAGAGACACACAAAGCTGAAAGAGCCTTGACAGCATCAAACAAGAGATTACAACTCGCGACGAGATACACACAAAGCTGAAAGAGCCTTGACAGCATAAAACAAGACACTACAACTCGCGACGAGTCATACACAAAGCTGAAAGAGTCTTGACAACATCAAACAAGACTCTACAACTCGCGACAAGTCATACTCAAAGCTGAAAGAGCCTTGCCAGCATCGAACAAGACATTACAACTCGCGACGAGAGACACACAAAGCTGAAAGAGCCTTGACAGCATCAAACAAGACACTGCAACTCGCGACGAGTCATACGCAAAGCTGAAAGAGCCTTGACAGCATCAAACAAGACATTACAACTCGCGACGAGACACACACAAAGCTGAAAGAGCCTGGACAACATCAAACAAGACATTACAACTCGCGACTAGACACACACACAGCTGAAAGAGCCCAGACAGCATCAAACAAGACATTACAACTCGCGACGAGACACACACAAAGCTGAAAGAGCCTGGACAACATCAAACAAGACATTACAACTCGCGACGAGAGACACACAAAGCTGAAAGAGCCTTGACAGCATCAAACAAGAGATTACAACTCGCGACGAGATACACACAAAGCTGAAAGAGCCTTGACAGCATAAAACAAGACACTACAACTCGCGATGAGTCATACACAAAGCTGAAAGAGTCTTGACAACATCAAACAAGACTCTACAACTCGCGACAAGTCATACTCAAAGCTGAAAGAGCCTTGCCAGCATCGAACAAGACATTACAACTCGCGACGAGAGACACACAAAGCTGAAAGAGCCTTGACAGCATCAAACAAGACACTACAACTCGCGACGAGTCATACGCAAAGCTGAAAGAGCCTTCACAGCATCAAACAAGACATTACAACTCGCGACGAGACACACACAAAGCTGAAAGAGCCTGGACAACATCAAACAAGACATTACAACTCGCGACTAGACACACACACAGCTGAAAGAGCCCAGACAGCATCAAACAAGACATTACAACTCGCGACGAGTCATACACAAAGCTGAAAGAGCCTTGACAGCATCAAACAAGACACTACAACTCACGACGAGACATATACAAAGCTGAAAGAGCCTTGACAGCATCAAACAAGACACTACAACTCGCGACGAGACACACACAAAGCTGAAAGAGCATTGGCAGCATCAGACAAGACATTACAACTCGCTACGAGTCATACACAGAGCTGAAAGAGCCTAAACAACATCAAGCAAGACATTACAACTCGCGACGAGACACACACACAGCTGAAAGAGCCTAGACAGCATCAAACAAGACATTACAACTCGCGACGAGTCATACACAAAGCTGAAAGAGCCTTGACAGCATCAAACAAGACATTACAACTCGCGACGAGAGACACACAAAGCTGAAAGAGCCTTGACAGCATCAAACAAGACACTACAACTCGCGACGAGTCATACACAAAGCTGAAAGAGCCTTGACAGCATCAAACAATACACTACAACTCGCGACGAGACACACACAAAGCTGAAAGAGCCTTGGCAGCATCAAACAAGACACTACAACTCGCAATGAGTCATAAACAAAGCAGAAAAAGCCTTGACAGCATCAAACAAGGCACTATAACTCGCGACGAGACATACACAAAGCTGAAAACGCCTTGGCAGCATCAAACAAGACACTACAACTCGCGACGAGTCATACACAGAGCTGAAAGAGCCTTGACAACATCAAACAAGACTCTACAACTCGCGACGAGTCATACTCAAAGTTGAAAGAGCCTTGACAGCATCAAACAAGACTCTACAACTCGCGACGAGTCATACACAAAGCTGAACGAGCCTTGACAGCATCAAACAACACAATACAACTCGCGACGAGACAAACACAAAGCTGAAAGAGCCTTGACAGCATCAAACAAGACACTACAGCTCGCGACGAGTCATACACAAAGCTGAAAGAGCCTTGACAGCATCAAACAAGACATTACAGATCGCGACGAGTCATACACAAAGCTGAAAGAGCATTGACAGCATCAAACAAGACATTACAATACGCGACGAGAGACACACAAAGTTGAAAGAGCCTTGACAGCATCAAACAAGACACTACAACTCGCGACGAGTCATACACAAAGCTGAAAGAGCCTTGACAGCATCAAACAAGACATTACAACTAGCGACGAGAGACACACAAAGCTGAAAGAGCCTTGACAGCATCAAACAAGACATTACAACTCGCGACGAGACACACACAAAGCTGAAATAGCCTGACAGCATCAAACAAGATACTACAACTCGCAACGAGTCATAAACAAAGCTGAAAGAGCCTTGACAGCATCAAACAAGCCACTACAACTCGCGCCGAGACATACACAAAGCTGAAAAAGCCTCGGCATCATCAAACAAGACACTACAACTCGCGACGAGTCATTCACAGAGCTGAAATAGCCTTGACAACATCAAACAAGACTCTACAACTCGCGACGAGTAATATTCAAAGTTGAAAGAGCCTTGACAGCATCAAACAAGACACTACAACTCGCGACGAGTCATACACAAAGCTGAAAGAGCCTTGACAGCATCAAACAAGACATTACATCTCGCGACGAGAGACACACAAAGCTGAAAGAGCCTTGACAGCATCAAACAAGACATTACAACTCGCGAAGAGAGACACACAAAGCTGAAAGAGCCTTGACAGCATAAAACAAGACACTACAGCTCGCGACGAGTCATACACAAAGCTGAAAGAGCCTTGACAGCATCAAACAATACACTACAACTCGCGACGAGACACACACAAAGCTGAAAGAGCCTTGGCAGCATCAAACAAGACACTACAACTCGCAACGAGTCATAAACAAAGCTGAAAGAGCCTTGACAGCATCAAACAAGACACTACAACTCGCCACGAGTCATACACAGAGCTGAAAGAGCCTTGACAACATCAAACAAGACTCTACAACCCGCGACGAGTCATACTCAAAGCTGAAAGAGCCTTGACAGCATCAAACAAGACATTACAACTCGCGACGAGAGACACACAAAGCTGAAAGAGCCTTGACAGCATCAAACAAGAGATTACAACTCGCGACGAGATACACACAAAGCTGAAAGAGCCTTGACAGCATAAAACAAGACACTACAACTCGCGACGAGTCATACACAAAGCTGAAAGAGTCTTGACAACATCAAACAAGACTCTACAACTCGCGACAAGTCATACTCAAAGCTGAAAGAGCCTTGCCAGCATCGAACAAGACATTACAACTCGCGACGAGAGACACACAAAGCTGAAAGAGCCTTGACAGCATCAAACAAGACACTGCAACTCGCGACGAGTCATACGCAAAGCTGAAAGAGCCTTGACAGCATCAAACAAGACATTACAACTCGCGACGAGACACACACAAAGCTGAAAGAGCCTGGACAACATCAAACAAGACATTACAACTCGCGACTAGACACACACACAGCTGAAAGAGCCCAGACAGCATCAAACAAGACATTACAACTCGCGACGAGACACACACAAAGCTGAAAGAGCCTGGACAACATCAAACAAGACATTACAACTCGCGACGAGAGACACACAAAGCTGAAAGAGCCTTGACAGCATCAAACAAGAGATTACAACTCGCGACGAGATACACACAAAGCTGAAAGAGCCTTGACAGCATAAAACAAGACACTACAACTCGCGATGAGTCATACACAAAGCTGAAAGAGTCTTGACAACATCAAACAAGACTCTACAACCCGCGACAAGTCATACTCAAAGCTGAAAGAGCCTTGCCAGCATCGAACAAGACATTACAACTCGCGACGAGAGACACACAAAGCTGAAAGAGCCTTGACAGCATCAAACAAGACACTACAACTCGCGACGAGTCATACGCAAAGCTGAAAGAGCCTTCACAGCATCAAACAAGACATTACAACTCGCGACGAGACACACACAAAGCTGAAAGAGCCTGGACAACATCAAACAAGACATTACAACTCGCGACTAGACACACACACAGCTGAAAGAGCCCAGACAGCATCAAACAAGACATTACAACTCGCGACGAGTCATACACAAAGCTGAAAGAGCCTTGACAGCATCAAACAAGACACTACAACTCACGACGAGACATATACAAAGCTGAAAGAGCCTTGACAGCATCAAACAAGACACTACAACTCGCGACGAGACACACACAAAGCTGAAAGAGCATTGGCAGCATCAGACAAGACATTACAACTCGCTACGAGTCATACACAGAGCTGAAAGAGCCTAAACAACATCAAGCAAGACATTACAACTCGCGACGAGACACACACACAGCTGAAAGAGCCTAGACAGCATCAAACAAGACATTACAACTCGCGACGAGTCATACACAAAGCTGAAAGAGCCTTGACAGCATCAAACAAGACATTACAACTCGCGACGAGAGACACACAAAGCTGAAAGAGCCTTGACAGCATCAAACAAGACACTACAACTCGCGACGAGTCATACACAGAGCTGAAAGAGCCTTGACAACATCAAACAAGACTCTACAACTCGCGACGAGTCATACTCAAAGCTGAAAGAGCCTTGACAGCATCAAACAAGACTCTACAACTCGCGACGAGTCATACACAAAGCTGAACGAGCCTTGACAGCATCAAACAACACAATACAACTCGCGACGACACAAACACAAAGCTGAAAGAGCCTTGACAGCATCAAACAAGACACTACAGCTCGCGACGAGTCATACACAAAGCTGAAAGAGCCTTGACAGCATCAAACAATACACTACAACTCGCGACGAATCATACACAAAGCTTAAAGAGCCTTGACAGCATCAAACAAGACATTACAACTCGCGACGAGAGACACACAAAGCTGAAAGAGCCTTGGCAGCATCAAACAAGACATTACAGATCGCGTCGAGTCATACACAAAGCTGAAAGAGCCTTGACAGCATCAAACAAGACATTACAACTCGCGACGAGAGACACACAAAGCTGAAAGAGCCTTGACAGCATCAAACAAGACACTACAACTCGCGACGAGTCATACACAAAGCTGAAAGAGCCTTGACAGCATCAAACAAGACATTACAACTCGCGACGAGAGACACACAAAGCTGAAAGAGCCTTGACACCATCAAACAAGACATTACAACTCGCGACGAGACACACACAAAGGTGAAAGAGCCTTGACAGCATCAAACAAGACACTACAACTCGCAACGAGTCATAACAAAGCTGAAAGAGCCTTGACAGCATCAAACAAGACACTACAACTCGCGACGAGACATACACAAAGCTGAAAAAGCCTTGGCAGCATCAAACAAGACACTACAACTCGCGACGAGTCATACACAGAGATGAAAGAGCCTTGACAGCATCAAACAAGACACTACAACTCGCGACGAGAGACACACAAAGGTGAAAGAGCCTTGACAGCATCAAACAAGACACTACAACTCGCGGCGAGTCATACACAAAGCTGAAAGAGCCTTGGCAGCATCAAACAAGACACTACAACTCGCAACGAGTCATAAACAAAGCTGAAAGAGCCTTGACAGCATCAAACAAGACACTACAACTCGCGACGAGTCATACACAGAGCTGAAAGAGCCTTGAAAACATCGAACAAGACTCTACAACTCGCGACGAGTCATACTCAAAGCTGAAAGAGCCTTGACAGCATCAAACAAGACATTACAACTCGCGACGAGAGACACACAAAGCTCAAAGAGCCTTGACAGCATCAAACAAGACATTACAACTCGCGAAGAGATACACACACAGCTGAAAGAGCCTTGCCAGCATAAAACAAAACACTACAACTCGCGACAAGTCATACTCAAAGCTGAAAGAGCCTTGACAGCATCAAACAAGACATTACAACTCGCGACGAGAGAGACACAAAGCTGAAAAAGCCTTGACCGCATCAAACAAGACATTACAACTCGCGACGAAATACACACAAAGCTGAAAGAGCCTTGACAGCATCAAACAAGACACTACAACTCGCGACGAGTCATACACAAAGCTGAAAGAGCCTTGACAGCATCAAACAAGACATTACAACTCGCGCTGAATCATACACAAAGCTGAAAGAGCCTTGACAGCATCAAACAAGACATTACAACTCGCGCTGAATCATACACAAAGCTGAAAAAGCCTTGGCAGCATCAAACAAGACACTACAACTCGCGACGAGTCATACACAGAGCTGAAAGAGCCTTGACAACATCAAACAAGACTCTACAACTCGCGACGAGTCATACTCAAAGCTGAAAGAGCCTTGACAGCATCAAACAAGACTCTACAATTCGCGACGAGTCATACACAAAGCTGAACGAGCCTTGGTAGCATCAAACAAGACACTACAACTCGCGACGAGTCATACACAAAGCTGAAAGTGCCTTGACAGCATCAAACAAGACATTACAACTCGCGACGAGAGACACACAAAGCTGAAAGAGCCTTGACAGCATCAAACAAGACATTACAACTCGCGACGAGACACACACAAAGCTGAAATAGCCTGACAGCATCAAACAAGATACTACAACTCGCAACGAGTCATAAACAAAGCTGAAAGAGCCTTGACAGCATCAAACAAGACACTACAACTCGCGCCGAGACATACACAAAGCTGAAAAAGCCTCGGCATCATCAAACAAGACACTACAACTCGCGACGAGTCATTCACAGAGCTGAAAGAGCCTTGACAACATCAAACAAGACTCTACAACTCGCGACGAGTAATATTCAAAGTTGAAAGAACCTTGACAGCATCAAACAAGACACTACAACTCGCGACGAGTCATACACAAAGCTGAAAGAGCCTTGACAGCATCAAACAAGACATTACATCTCGCGACGAGAGACACACAAAGCTGAAAGAGCCTTGTCAGCATCAAACAAGACATTACAACTCGCGACGAGAGACACACAAAGCTGAAAGAGCCTTGACAGCATAAAACAAGACACTACAGCTCGCGACGAGTCATACACAAAGCTGAAAGAGCCTTGACAGCATCAAACAATACACTACAACTCGCGACGAGACACACACAAAGCTGGAAGAGCCTTGGCAGCATCAAACAAGACACTACAACTCGCAACGAGTCATAAACAAAGCTGAAAGAGCCTTGACAGCATCAAACAAGACACTACAACTCGCGACGAGTCATACACAGAGCTGAAAGAGCCTTGACAACATCAAACAAGACTCTACAACCCGCGACGAGTCATACTCAAAGCTGAAAGAGCCTTGACAGCATCAAACAAGACATTACAACTCGCGACGAGAGACACACAAAGCTGAAAGAGCCTTGACAGCATCAAACAAGAGATTACAACTCGCGACGAGATACACACAAAGCTGAAAGAGCCTTGACAGCATAAAACAAGACACTACAACTCGCGATGAGTCATACACAAAGCTGAAAGAGCCTTGACAACATCAAACAAGACTCTACAACTCGCGACAAGTCATACTCAAAGCTGAAAGAGCCTTGCCAGCATCGAACAAGACATTACAACTCGCGACGAGAGACACACAAAGCTGAAAGAGCCTTGACAGCATCAAACAAGACACTACAACTCGCGACGAGTCATACGCAAAGCTGAAAGAGCCTTGACAGCATCAAACAAGACATTACAACTCGCGACGAGACACACACAAAGCTGAAAGAGCCTGGACAACATCAAACAAGACATTACAACTCGCGACTAGACACACACACAGCTGAAAGAGCCCAGACAGCATCAAACAAGACATTACAACTCGCGACGAGACACACACAAAGCTGAAAGAGCCTGGACAACATCAAACAAGACATTACAACTCGCGACGAGAGACACACAAAGCTGAAAGAGCCTTGACAGCATCAAACAAGAGATTACAACTCGCGACGAGATACACACAAAGCTGAAAGAGCCTTGACAGCATAAAACAAGACACTACAACTCGCGATGAGTCATACACAAAGCTGAAAGAGTCTTGACAACATCAAACAAGACTCTACAACTCGCGACAAGTCATACTCAAAGCTGAAAGAGCCTTGCCAGCATCGAACAAAACATTACAACTCGCGACGAGAGACACACAAAGCTGAAAGAGCCTTGACAGCATCAAACAAGACACTACAACTCGCGACGAGTCATACACAGAGCTGAAAGAGCCTTGACAACATCAAACAAGACTCTACAACTCGCGACAAGTCATACTCAAAGCTGAAAGAGCCTTGCCAGCATCGAACAAGACATTACAACTCGCGACGAGAGACACACAAAGCTGAAAGAGCCTTGACAGCATCAAACAAGACACTACAACTCGCGACGAGTCATACGCAAAGCTGAAAGAGCCTTCACAGCATCAAACAAGACATTACAACTCGCGACGAGACACACACAAAGCTGAAAGAGCCTGGACAACATCAAACAAGACATTACAACTCGCGACTAGACACACACACAGCTGAAAGAGCCCAGACAGCATCAAACAAGACATTACAACTCGCGACGAGTCATACACAAAGCTGAAAGAGCCTTGACAGCATCAAACAAGACACTACAACTCACGACGAGACATATACAAAGCTGAAAGAGCCTTGACAGCATCAAACAAGACACTACAACTCGCGACGAGACACACACAAAGCTGAAAGAGCATTGGCAGCATCAGACAAGACATTACAACTCGCTACGAGTCATACACAGAGCTGAAAGAGCCTAGACAACATCAAGCAAGACATTACAACTCGCGACGAGACACACACACAGCTGAAAGAGCCTAGACAGCATCAAACAAGACATTACAACTCGCGACGAGTCATACACAAAGCTGAAAGAGCCTTGACAGCATCAAACAAGACATTACAACTCGCGACGAGAGACACACAAAGCTGAAAGAGCCTTGACAGCATCAAACAAGACACTACAACTCGCGACGAGTCATACACAAAGCTGAAAGAGCCTTGACAGCATCAAACAATACACTACAACTCGCGACGAGACACACACAAAGCTGAAAGAGCCTTGGCAGCATCAAACAAGACACTACAACTCGCAATGAGTCATAAACAAAGCAGAAAAAGCCTTGACAGCATCAAACAAGGCACTATAACTCGCGACGAGACATACACAAAGCTGAAAACGCCTTGGCAGCATCAAACAAGACACTACAACTCGCGACGAGTCATACACAGAGCTGAAAGAGCCTTGACAACATCAAACAAGACTCTACAACTCGCGACGAGTCATACTCAAAGCTGAAAGAGCCTTGACAGCATCAAACAAGACTCTACAACTCGCGACGAGTCATACACAAAGCTGAACGAGCCTTGACAGCATCAAACAACACAATACAACTCGCGACGAGACAAACACAAAGCTGAAAGAGCCTTGACAGCATCAAACAAGACACTACAGCTCGCGACGAGTCATACACAAAGCTGAAAGAGCCTTGACAGCATCAAACAAGACATTACAGATCGCGACGAGAGATACACAAAGCTGAAAGAGCATTGACAGCATCAAACAAGACATTACAACACGCGACGAGAGACACACAAAGTTGAAAGAGCCTTGACAGCATCAAACAAGACACTACAACTCGCGACGAGTCATACACAAAGCTGAAAGAGCCTTGACAGCATCAAACAAGACATTACAACTCGCGACGAGAGACACACAAAGCTGAAAGAGCCTTGACAGCATCAAACAAGACATTACAACTCGCGACGAGACACACACAAAGCTGAAATAGCCTGACAGCATCAAACAAGATACTACAACTCGCAACGAGTCATAAACAAAGCTGAAAGAGCCTTGACAGCATCAAACAAGCCACTACAACTCGCGCCGAGACATACACAAAGCTGAAAAAGCCTCGGCATCATCAAACAAGACACTACAACTCGCGACGAGTCATTCACAGAGCTGAAATAGCCTTGACAACATCAAACAAGACTCTACAACTCGCGACGAGTAATATTCAAAGTTGAAATAGCCTTGACAGCATCAAACAAGACACTACAACTCGCGACGAGTCATACACAAAGCTGAAAGAGCCTTGACAGCATCAAACAAGACATTACAACTCGCGAAGAGAGACACACAAAGCTGAAAGAGCCTTGACAGCATAAAACAAGACACTACAGCTCGCGACGAGTCATACACAAAGCTGAAAGAGCCTTGACAGCATCAAACAATACACTACAACTCGCGACGAGACACACACAAAGCTGAAAGAGCCTTGGCAGCATCAAACAAGACACTACAACTCGCAACGAGTCATAAACAAAGCTGAAAGAGCCTTGACAGCATCAAACAAGACACTACAACTCGCGACGAGTCATACACAGAGCTGAAAGAGCCTTGACAACATCAAACAAGACTCTACAACCCGCGACGAGTCATACTCAAAGCTGAAAGAGCCTTGACAGCATCAAACAAGACATTACAACTCGCGACGAGAGACACACAAAGCTGAAAGAGCCTTGACAGCATCAAACAAGAGATTACAACTCGCGACGAGATACACACAAAGCTGAAAGAGCCTTGACAGCATAAAACAAGACACTACAACTCGCGACGAGTCATACACAAAGCTGAAAGAGTCTTGACAACATCAAACAAGACTCTACAACTCGCGACAAGTCATACTCAAAGCTGAAAGAGCCTTGCCAGCATCGAACAAGACATTACAACTCGCGACGAGAGACACACAAAGCTGAAAGAGCCTTGACAGCATCAAACAAGACACTGCAACTCGCGACGAGTCATACGCAAAGCTGAAAGAGCCTTGACAGCATCAAACAAGACATTACAACTCGCGACGAGACACACACAAAGCTGAAAGAGCCTGGACAACATCAAACAAGACATTACAACTCGCGACTAGACACACACACAGCTGAAAGAGCCCAGACAGCATCAAACAAGACATTACAACTCGCGACGAGACACACACAAAGCTGAAAGAGCCTGGACAACATCAAACAAGACATTACAACTCGCGACGAGAGACACACAAAGCTGAAAGAGCCTTGACAGCATCAAACAAGAGATTACAACTCGCGACGAGATACACACAAAGCTGAAAGAGCCTTGACAGCATAAAACAAGACACTACAACTCGCGATGAGTCATACACAAAGCTGAAAGAGTCTTGACAACATCAAACAAGACTCTACAACCCGCGACAAGTCATACTCAAAGCTGAAAGAGCCTTGCCAGCATCGAACAAGACATTACAACTCGCGACGAGAGACACACAAAGCTGAAAGAGCCTTGACAGCATCAAACAACACAATACAACTCGCGACGACACAAACACAAAGCTGAAAGAGCCTTGACAGCATCAAACAAGACACTACAGCTCGCGACGAGTCATACACAAAGCTGAAAGAGCCTTGACAGCATCAAACAATACACTACAACTCGCGACGAATCATACACAAAGCTTAAAGAGCCTTGACAGCATCACACAAGACACTACATCTCGCGACGAGTCATACACAAAGCTGAAAGAGCCTTGACAGCATCAAACAAGACATTACAACTCGCGGCGAGAGACACACAAAGCTGAAAGAGCCTTGGCAGCATCAAACAAGACATTACAACTCGCGATGAGTCATACACAAAGCTGAAAGAGTCTTGACAACATCAAACAAGACTCTACAACCCGCGACAAGTCATACTCAAAGCTGAAAGAGCCTTGCCAGCATCGAACAAGACATTACAACTCGCGACGAGAGACACACAAAGCTGAACGAGCCTTGACAGCATCAAACAACACAATACAACTCGCGACGACACAAACACAAAGCTGAAAGAGCCTTGACAGCATCAAACAAGACACTACAGCTCGCGACGAGTCATACACAAAGCTGAAAGAGCCTTGACAGCATCAAACAATACACTACAACTCGCGACGAATCATACACAAAGCTTAAAGAGCCTTGACAGCATCACACAAGACACTACATCTCGCGACGAGTCATACACAAAGCTGAAAGAGCCTTGACAGCATCAAACAAGACATTACAACTCGCGACGAGAGACACACAAAGCTGAAAGAGCCTTGGCAGCATCAAACAAGACATTACAGATCGCGTCGAGTCATACACAAAGCTGAAAGAGCCTTGACAGCATCAAACAAGACATTACAACTCGCGACGAGAGACACACAAAGCTGAAAGAGCCTTGACAGCATCAAACAAGACTCTACAATTCGCGACGAGTCATACACAAAGCTGAACGAGCCTTGGCAGCATCAAACAAGACACTACAACTCGCGACGAGTCATACACAAAGCTGAAAGTGCCTTGACAGCATCAAACAAGACACTACAACTCGCGACGAGACACACACAAAGCTGAAAGAGCCTTGGCAGCATCAAACAAGACACTACAACTCGCAACGAGTCATAAACAAAGCTGAAAAAGCCTTGACAGCATCAAACAAGACACTATAACTCGCGACGAGACATACACAAAGCTGAAAAAGCCTTGGCAGCATCAAACAAGACACTACAACTCGCGACGAGTCATACACAGAGCTGAAAGAGCCTTGACAACATCAAACAAGACTCTACAACTCGCGACGAGTCAAACTCAAAGCTGAAAGTGCCTTGTCAGCATCAAACAAGACTCTACAATTCGCGACGAGTCATACACAAAGCTGAACGAGCCTTGGCAGCAACAAACAAGACACTACATCTCGCGAAGAGTCACACACAGAGCTGAAAGAGCCTTGACAGCATCAAACAAGACACTACAACTCGCGACGAGACACACACAAAGCTGAAAGAGCATTGGCAGCATCAGACAAGACATTACAACTCGCTACGAGTCATACACAGAGCTGAAAGAGCCTAAACAACATCAAGCAAGACATTACAACTCGCGACGAGACACACACACAGCTGAAAGAGCCTAGACAGCATCAAACAAGACATTACAACTCGCGACGAGTCATACACAAAGCTGAAAGAGCCTTGACAGCATCAAACAAGACATTACAACTCGCGACGAGAGACACACAAAGCTCAAAGAGCCTTGACAGCATCAAACAAGACATTACAACTCGCGAAGAGATACACACACAGCTGAAAGAGCCTTGCCAGCATAAAACAAAACACTACAACTCGCGACAAGTCATACTCAAAGCTGAAAGAGCCTTGACAGCATCAAACAAGACATTACAACTCGCGACGAGAGAGACACAAAGCTGAAAAAGCCTTGACAGCATCAAACAAGACATTACAACTCGCGACGAAATACACACAAAGCTGAAAGAGCCTTGACAGCATCAAACAAGACACTACAACTCGCGACGAGTCATACACAAAGCTGAAAGAGCCTTGACAGCATCAAACAAGACATTACAACTCGCGATGAGTCATACACAAAGCTGAAAGAGTCTTGACAACATCAAACAAGACTCTACAACCCGCGACAAGTCATACTCAAAGCTGAAAGAGCCTTGCCAGCATCGAACAAGACATTACAACTCGCGACGAGAGACACACAAAGCTGAAAGAGCCTTGACAGCATCAAACAACACAATACAACTCGCGACGACACAAACACAAAGCTGAAAGAGCCTTGACAGCATCAAACAAGACACTACAGCTCGCGACGAGTCATACACAAAGCTGAAAGAGCCTTGACAGCATCAAACAATACACTACAACTCGCGACGAATCATACACAAAGCTTAAAGAGCCTTGACAGCATCACACAAGACACTACATCTCGCGACGAGTCATACACAAAGCTGAAAGAGCCTTGACAGCATCAAACAAGACATTACAACTCGCGGCGAGAGACACACAAAGCTGAAAGAGCCTTGGCAGCATCAAACAAGACATTACAACTCGCGATGAGTCATACACAAAGCTGAAAGAGTCTTGACAACATCAAACAAGACTCTACAACCCGCGACAAGTCATACTCAAAGCTGAAAGAGCCTTGCCAGCATCGAACAAGACATTACAACTCGCGACGAGAGACACACAAAGCTGAACGAGCCTTGACAGCATCAAACAACACAATACAACTCGCGACGACACAAACACAAAGCTGAAAGAGCCTTGACAGCATCAAACAAGACACTACAGCTCGCGACGAGTCATACACAAAGCTGAAAGAGCCTTGACAGCATCAAACAATACACTACAACTCGCGACGAATCATACACAAAGCTTAAAGAGCCTTGACAGCATCACACAAGACACTACATCTCGCGACGAGTCATACACAAAGCTGAAAGAGCCTTGACAGCATCAAACAAGACATTACAACTCGCGACGAGAGACACACAAAGCTGAAAGAGCCTTGGCAGCATCAAACAAGACATTACAGATCGCGACGAGTCATACACAAAGCTGAAAGAGCCTTGACAGCATCAAACAAGACATTACAACTCGCGACGAGAGACACACAAAGCTGAAAGAGCCTTGACAGCATCAAACAAGACACTACAACTCGCGACGAGTCATACACAAAGCTGAAAGAGCCTTGACAGCATCAAACAAGACATTACAACTCGCGACGAGAGACACACAAAGCTGAAAGAGCCTTGACACCATCAAACAAGACATTACAACTCGCGACGAGACACACACAAAGGTGAAAGAGCCTTGACAGCATCAAACAAGACACTACAACTCGCAACGAGTCATAACAAAGCTGAAAGAGCCTTGACAGCATCAAACAAGACACTACAACTCGCGACGAGACATACACAAAGCTGAAAAAGCCTTGGCAGCATCAAACAAGACACTACAACTCGCGACGAGTCATACACAGAGATGAAAGAGCCTTGACAGCATCAAACAAGACACTACAACTCGCGACGAGAGACACACAAAGGTGAAAGAGCCTTGACAGCATCAAACAAGACACTACAACTCGCGGCGAGTCATACACAAAGCTGAAAGAGCCTTGGCAGCATCAAACAAGACACTACAACTCGCAACGAGTCATAAACAAAGCTGAAAGAGCCTTGACAGCATCAAACAAGACACTACAACTCGCGACGAGTCATACACAGAGCTGAAAGAGCCTTGAAAACATCGAACAAGACTCTACAACTCGCGACGAGTCATACTCAAAGCTGAAAGAGCCTTGACAGCATCAAACAAGACATTACAACTCGCGACGAGAGACACACAAAGCTCAAAGAGCCTTGACAGCATCAAACAAGACATTACAACTCGCGAAGAGATACACACACAGCTGAAAGAGCCTTGCCAGCATAAAACAAAACACTACAACTCGCGACAAGTCATACTCAAAGCTGAAAGAGCCTTGACAGCATCAAACAAGACATTACAACTCGCGACGAGAGAGACACAAAGCTGAAAAAGCCTTGACCGCATCAAACAAGACATTACAACTCGCGACGAAATACACACAAAGCTGAAAGAGCCTTGACAGCGTCAAACAAGACACTACAACTCGCGACGAGTCATACACAAAGCTGAAAGAGCCTTGACAGCATCAAACAAGACATTACAACTCGCGCTGAATCATACACAAAGCTGAAAGAGCCTTGACAGCATCAAACAAGACATTACAACTCGCGCTGAATCATACACAAAGCTGAAAGAGCCTTGACAGCTTCAAACAAGACATTACAACTCGCGACGAGAGACACACAAAGCTGAAAGAGCCTTGGCAGCATCAAACAAGACATTACAGCTCGCGACGAGTCATACACAAAGCTGAAAGAGCCTTGACAGCATCAGACAAGACATTACAACTCGCGACGAGAGACACACAAAGCTCAAAGAGCCTTGACAACATCAAACAAGACATTACAACTCGCGACAAGAGACACACAAAGCTGAAAGAGCCTTGACAGCATCAAACAAGACACTACAACTCGCGACGAGTCATACACAAAGCTGAAAGTGCCTTGACAGCATCAAACAATACACTACAACTCGCGACGAGACACACACAAAGCTGAGAGAGCCTTGGCAGCATCAAACAAGACATTACAACTCGCAACGAGTCATAAACAAAGCTGAAAAAGCCTTGACAGCATCAAACAAGACACTATAACTCGCGACGAGACATACACAAAGCTGAAAAAGCCTTGGCAGCATCAAACAAGACACTACAACTCGCGACGAGTCATACACAGAGCTGAAAGAGCCTTGACAACATCAAACAAGACTCTACAACTCGCGACGAGTCATACTCAAAGCTGAAAGAGCCTTGACAGCATCAAACAAGACTCTACAATTCGCGACGAGTCATACACAAAGCTGAATGAGCCTTGGTAGCATCAAACAAGACACTACAACTCGCGACGAGTCATACACAAAGCTGAAAGTGCCTTGACAGCATCAAACAATACACTACAACTCGCGACGAGACACACACAAAGCTGAAAGAGCCGTGGCAGCATCAAACAAGACACCACAACTCGCGACGAGAGACACACAAAGGTGAAAGAGCCTTGACAGCATCAAACAAGACACTACATCTCGCGGCGAGTCATACACAAAGCTCAAAGAGCCTTGGCAGCATCAAACAAGACATTACAACTCGCGACGAGAGACACACAAAGCTCAAAGAGCCTTGCCAGCATAAAACAAAACACTACAACTCGCGACAAGTCATACTCAAAGCTGAAAGAGCCTTGACAGCATCAAACAAGACATTACAACTCGCGACGAGAGAGACACAAAGCTGAAAAAGCCTTGACCGCATCAAACAAGACATTACAACTCGCGACGAAATACACACAAAGCTGAAAGAGCCTTGACAGCATCAAACAAGACACTACAACTCGCGATGAGTCATACACAAAGCTAAAAGAGCCTTGACAGCATCAAACAAGACATTACAACTCGCGCTGAATCATACACAAAGCTGAAAGAGCCTTGACAGCATCAAACAAGACATTACAACTCGCGCTGAATCATACAAAAAGCTGAAAGAGCCTTGACAGCTTCAAACAAGACATTACAACTCGCGACGAGAGACACACAAAGCTGAAAGAGCCTTGGCAGCATCAAACAAGACATTACAGCTCGCGAGGAGTCATACACAAAGCTGAAAGAGCCTTGACAGCATCAGACAAGACATTACAACTCGCGACGAGAGACACACAAAGCTGAAAGAGCCTTGACAACATCAAACAAGACATTACAACTCGCGACAAGAGACACACAAAGCTGAAAGAGCCTTGACAGCATCAAACAAGACACTACAACTCGCGACGAGTCATACACAAAGCTGAAAGTGCCTTGACAGCATCAAACAATACACTACAACTCGCGACGAGACACACACAAAGCTGAGAGAGCCTTGGCAGCATCAAACAAGACATTACAACTCGCAACGAGTCATAAACAAAGCTGAAAAAGCCTTGACAGCATCAAACAAGACACTATAACTCGCGACGAGACATACACAAAGCTGAAAAAGCCTTGGCAGCATCAAACAAGACACTACAACTCGCGACGAGTCATACACAAAGGTGAAAGAGCCTTGACAGCATCAAACAAGACACTACAACTCGCAACGAGTCATAAACAAAGCTGAAAGAGCCTTGACAGCATCAAACAAGACACTACAACTCGCGACGAGACATACACAAAGCTGAAAAAGCCTTGGCAGCATCAAACAAGACACTACAACTCGCGACGAGTCATACACAGAGCTGAAAGAGCCTTGACAGCATCAAACAAGACACTACAACTCGCGACGAGAGACACACAAAGGTGAAAGAGCCTTGACAGCATCAAACAAGACACTACAACTCGCGGCGAGTAATACACAAAGCTGAAAGAGCCTTGGCAGCATCAAACAAGACACTACAACTCGCAACGAGTCATAAACAAAGCTGAAAGAGCCTTGACAGCATCAAACAAGATACTACAACTCGCGACGAGTCATACACAGAGCTGAAAGAGCCTTGAAAACATCGAACAAGACTCTACAACTCGCAACGAGTCATACTCAAAGCTGAAAGAGCCTTGACAGCATCAAACAAGACATTACAACTCGCGACGAGAGACACACAAAGCTCAAAGAGCCTTGACAGCATCAAACAAGACATTACAACTCGCGACGAGATACACACAAAGCTGAAAGAGCCTTGCCAGCATAAAACAAAACACTACAACTCGCGACAAGTCATACTCAAAGCTGAAAGAGCCTTGACAGCATCAAACAAGACATTACAACTCGCGACGAGAGAGACACAAAGCTGAAAATGCCTTGACCGCATCAAACAAGACATTACAACTCGCGACGAAATACACACAAAGCTGAAAGAGCCTTGACAGCGTCAAACAAGACACTACAACTCGCGACGAATCATACACAAAGCTGAAAGAGCCTTGACAGCATCAAACAAGACATTACAACTCGCGCTGAATCATACACAAAGCTGAAAGAGCCTTGACAGCATCAAACAAGACATTACAACTCGCGCTGAATCATACACAAAGCTGAATGAGCCTTGACAGCTTCAAACAAGACATTACAACTCGCGACGAGAGACACACAAAGCTGAAAGAGCCTTGGCAGCATCAAACAAGACATTACAGCTCGCGACGAGTCATACACAAAGCTGAAAGAGCCTTGACAGCATCAGACAAGACATTACAACTCGCGACGAGAGACACACAAAGCTGAAAGAGCCTTGACAACATCAAACAAGACATTACAACTCGCGACAAGAGACACACAAAGCTGAAAGAGCCTTGACAGCATCAAACAAGACACTACAACTCGCGACGAGTCATACACAAAGCTGAAAGTGCCTTGACAGCATCAAACAATACACTACAACTCGCGACGAGACACACACAAAGCTGAGAGAGCCTTGGCAGCATCAAACAAGACATTACAACTCGCAACGAGTCATAAACAAAGCTGAAAAAGCCTTGACAGCATCAAAAAAGACACTATAACTCGCGACGAGACATACACAAAGCTGAAAAAGCCTTGGCAGCATCAAACAAGACACTACAACTCGCGACGAGTCATACACAGAGCTGAAAGAGCCTTGACAACATCAAACAAGACTCTACAACTCGCGACGAGTCATACTCAAAGCTGAAAGAGCCTTGACAGCATCAAACAAGACTCTACAATTCGCGACGAGTCATACACAAAGCTGAACGAGCCTTGGTAGCATCAAACAAGACACTACAACTCGCGACGAGTCATACACAAAGCTGAAAGTGCCTTGACAGCATCAAACAATACACTACAACTCGCGACGAGACACACACAAAGCTGAAAGAGCCTTGGCAGCATCAAACAAGACACTACAACTCGCGATGAGAGACACACAAAGGTGAAAGAGCCTTGACAGCATCAAACAAGACACTACAACTCGCGGCGAGTCATACACAAAGCTGAAAGAGCCTTGGCAGCATCAAACAAGACATTACAACTCGCGACGAGAGACACACAAAGCTCAAAGAGCCTTGCCAGCATAAAACAAAACACTACAACTCGCGACAAGTCATACTCAAAGCTGAAAGAGCCTTGACAGCATCAAACAAGACATTACAACTCGCGACGAGAGAGACACAAAGCTGAAAGAGCCTTGACAGCATCAAACAAGACTCTACAACTCGCGACGAGTCATACACAAAGCTGAACGAGCCTTGACAGCATCAAACAACACAATACAACTCGCGACGAGACACACACAAAGCTGAAAGAGCCTTGACAGCATCAAACAAGACACTACAGCTCGCGACGAGTCATACACAAAGCTGAAAGAGCCTTGACAGCATCAAACAATACACTACAACTCGCGACGAATCATACACAAAGCTTAAAGAGCCTTGACAGCATCACACAAGACACTACATCTCGCGACGAGTCATACACAAAGTTGAAAGAGCCTTGACAGCATCAAACAAGACATTAGAACTCGCGACGAGAGACACACAAAGCTGAAAGAGCCTTGGCAGCATCAAACAAGACATTACAGATCGCGTCGAGTCATACACAAAGCTGAAAGAGCCTTGACAGCATCAAACAAGACATTACAACTCGCGACGAGAGACACACAAAGCTGAAAGAGCCTTGACAGCATCAAACAAGAGACTACAACACGCGACGAGTCATACACAAAGCTGAAAGAGCCTTGACAGCATCAAACAAGACATTACATAACTCAAGACGAGACACACAAAGCTGAAAGAGCCTTGACAGCATCAAACAAGACATTGCCAACCTCGCGACGAGACACACAATAAAGCTGAAAGAGCCTTGACACCATCAAACAAGACATTACAACTCGCGACGAGACACACACAAAGGTGAAAGAGCCTTGACAGCATCAAACAAGACACTACAACTCGCGACGAATCATACACAAAGCTTAAAGAGCCTTGACAGCATCACACAAGACACTACATCTCGCGACGAGTCATACACAAAGCTGAAAGAGCCTTGACAGCATCAAACAAGACATTAGAACTCGCGACGAGAGACACACAAAGCTGAAAGAGCCTTGGCAGCATCAAACAAGACATTACAGATCGTGTCGAGTCATACACAAAGCTGAAAGAGCCTTGACAGCATCAAACAAGACATTACAACTCGCGACGAGAGACACGCTGGAAAAGAGCCTTGACAGCATCAAACAAGACACTACAACTCGCGACGAGTCATACACAAAGCTGAAAGAGCCTTGACAGCATCAAACAAGACATTACAACTCGCGACGAGACACACACAAAGCTGAAAGAGCCTTGGCAGCATCAAACAAGACACTACAACTCGCAACGAGTCATAAACAAAGCTGAAAGAGCCTTGACAGCATCAAACAAGACACTACAACTCGCGACGAATCATACACAAAGCTTAAAGAGCCTTGACAGCATCACACAAGACACTACATCTCGCGACGAGTCATACACAAAGCTGAAAGAGCCTTGACAGCATCAAACAAGACATTAGAACTCGCGACGAGAGACACACAAAGCTGAAAGAGCCTTGGCAGCATCAAACAAGACATTACAGATCGTGTCGAGTCATACACAAAGCTGAAAGAGCCTTGACAGCATCAAACAAGACATTACAACTCGCGACGAGAGACACACAAAGCTGAAAGAGCCTTGACAGCATCAAACAAGAGACTACAACACGCGACGAGTCATACACAAAGCTGAAAGAGCCTTGACAGCATCAAACAAGACATTACAACTCGCGACGAGAGACACACAAAGCTGAAAGAGCCTTGACAGCATCAAACAAGACATTACAACTCGCGACGAGACACACACAAAGCTGAAAGAGCCTTGACAGCATCAAGCAATACACTACAACTCGCGACGAATCATACACAAAGCTTAAAGAGCCTTGACAGCATCACACAAGACACTACATCTCGCGACGAGTCATACACAAAGCTGAAAGAGCCTTGACAGCATCAAACAAGACATTACAACTCGCGACGAGAGACACACAAAGCTGAAAGAGCCTTGGCAGCATCAAACAAGACATTACAGATCGCGTCGAGTCATACACAAAGCTGAAAGAGCCTTGACAGCATCAAACAAGACATTACAACTCGCGACGAGAGACACACAAAGCTGAAAGAGCCTTGACAGCATCAAACAAGACTCTACAATTCGCGACGAGTCATACACAAAGCTGAACGAGCCTTGGCAGCATCAAACAAGACACTACAACTCGCGACGAGTCATACACAAAGCTGAAAGTGCCTTGACAGCATCAAACAAGACACTACAACTCGCGACGAGACACACACAAAGCTGAAAGAGCCTTGGCAGCATCAAACAAGACACTACAACTCGCAACGAGTCATAAACAAAGCTGAAAAAGCCTTGACAGCATCAAACAAGACACTATAACTCGCGACGAGACATACACAAAGCTGAAAAAGCCTTGGCAGCATCAAACAAGACACTACAACTCGCGACGAGTCATACACAGAGCTGAAAGAGCCTTGACAACATCAAACAAGACTCTACAACTCGCGACGAGTCAAACTCAAAGCTGAAAGTGCCTTGTCAGCATCAAACAAGACTCTACAATTCGCGACGAGTCATACACAAAGCTGAACGAGCCTTGGCAGCAACAAACAAGACACTACATCTCGCGAAGAGTCACACACAGAGCTGAAAGAGCCTTGACAGCATCAAACAAGACACTACAACTCGCGACGACACATACACAAAGCTGAAAGAGCCTTGGCAGCATCAAACAAGACACTACGACTCGCGACGTGTCATACACAAAGCTGAAAAAGCCTTGACAGCATCAAACAAGACACTATAACTCGCGACGAGACATACACAAAGCTGAAAAAGCCTTGGCAGCATCAAACAAGACACTACAACTCGCGACGAGTCATACACAGAGCTGAAAGAGCCTTGACAACATCAAACAAGACTCTACAACTCGCGACGAGTCAAACTCAAAGCTGAAAGTGCCTTGTCAGCATCAAACAAGACTCTACAATACGCGACGAGTCATACACAAAGCTGAACGAGCCTTGGCAGCAACAAACAAGACACTACATCTCGCGAAGAGTCACACACAGAGCTGAAAGAGCCTTGACAGCATCAAACAAGACACTACAACTCGCGACGACACATACACAAAGCTGAAAGAGCCTTGGCAGCATCAAACAAGACACTACGACTCGCGACGTGTCATACACAAAGCTGAAAGAGCCTTGACAGCATCAAACAAGACACTACAACACGCGACGAGACATACACAAAGCTGAAAGAGCCTTGACAGCATCAAACAAGATACTACAACTCGCGACGAGACACACACAAAGCTGAAAGAGCATTGGCAGCATCAGACAATACATTACAACTCGCGACGAGTCATACACAGAGCTGAAAGAGCCTGGACAACATCAAACAAGACATTACAACTCGCGACTAGACACACACACAGCTGAAAGAGCCTTGACAGCATCAAACAAGACATTACAACTCGCGACGAGTCATACACAAAGCTGAACGAGCATTGGCAGCATCAGACAAGACATTACAACTCGCGACTAGACACACACACAGCTGAAAGAGCCTAGACAGCATCAAACAAGACATTACAACTCGCGACGAGTCATACACAAAGCTGAAAGAGCCTTGACAGCATCAAACAAGACATTACAACTCGCGCTGAATCATACACAAAGCTGAATGAGCCTTGACAGCTTCAAACAAGACATTACAACTCGCGACGAGAGACACCCAAAGCTGAAAGAGCCTTGGCAGCATCAAACAAGACATTACAGCTCGCGACGAGTCATACACAAAGCTGAAAGAGCCTTGACAGCATCAGACAAGACATTACAACTCGCGACGAGAGACACACAAAGCTGAAAGAGCCTTGACAACATCAAACAAGACATTACAACTCGCGACAAGAGACACACAAAGCTGAAAGAGCCTTGACAGCATCAAACAAGACACTACAACTCGCGACGAGTCATACACAAAGCTGAAAGTGCCTTGACAGCATCAAACAATACACTACAACTCGCGACGAGACACACACAAAGCTGAGAGAGCCTTGGCAGCATCAAACAAGACATTACAACTCGCAACGAGTCATAAACAAAGCTGAAAAAGCCTTGACAGCATCAAAAAAGACACTATAACTCGCGACGAGACATACACAAAGCTGAAAAAGCCTTGGCAGCATCAAACAAGACACTACAACTCGCGACGAGTCATACACAGAGCTGAAAGAGCCTTGACAACATCAAACAAGACTCTACAACTCGCGACGAGTCATACTCAAAGTTGAAAGAGCCTTGACAGCATCAAACAAGACTCTACAATTCGCGACGAGTCATACACAAAGCTGAACGAGCCTTGGTAGCATCAAACAAGACACTACAACTCGCGACGAGTCATACACAAAGCTGAAAGTGCCTTGACAGCATCAAACAATACACTACAACTCGCGACGAGACACACACAAAGCTGAAAGAGCCTTGGCAGCATCAAACAAGACACTACAACTCGCGATGAGAGACACACAAAGGTGAAAGAGCCTTGACAGCATCAAACAAGACACTACAACTCGCGGCGAGTCATACACAAAGCTGAAAGAGCATTGGCAGCATCAAACAAGACATTACAACTCGCGACGAGAGACACACAAAGCTCAAAGAGCCTTGCCAGCATAAAACAAAACACTACAACTCGCGACAAGTCATACTCAAAGCTGAAAGAACCTTGACAGCATCAAACAAGACATTACAACTCGCGACGAGAGAGACACAAAGCTGAAAGAGCCTTGACAGCATCAAACAAGACTCTACAACTCGCGACGAGTCATACACAAAGCTGAACGAGCCTTGACAGCATCAAACAACACAATACAACTCGCGACGAGACACACACAAAGCTGAAAGAGCCTTGACAGCATCAAGCAAGACACTACAGCTCGCGACGAGTCATACACAAAGCTGAAAGAGCCTTGACAGCATCAAACAATACACTACAACTCGCGACGAATCATACACAAAGCTTAAAGAGCCTTGACAGCATCACACAAGACACTACATCTCGCGACGAGTCATACACAAAGCTGAAAGAGCCTTGACAGCATCAAACAAGACATTACAACTCGCGACGAGAGAGACACAAAGCTGAAAAAGCCTTGACCGCATCAAACAAGACATTACAACTCGCGACGAAATACACACAAAGCTGAAAGAGCCTTGACAGCATCAAACAAGACACTACAACTCGCGACGAGTCATACACAAAGCTGAAAGAGCCTTGACAGCATCAAACAAGACATTACAACTCGCGACGAGAGACACACAAAGCTGAAAGAGCCTTGACAGCATCAAACAAGACACTACAACTCGCGACGAGTCATACACAAAGCTGAAACAGCCTTGACAGCATCAAACAAGACATTACAACTCGCGACGAGAGACACACAAAGCTGAAAGAGCCTTGACACCATCAAACAAGACATTACAACTCGCGACGAGACACACACAAAGGTGAAAGAGCCTTGACAGCATCAAACAAGACACTACAACTCGCGACGAATCATACACAAAGCTTAAAGAGCCTTGACAGCATCACACAAGACACTACATCTCGCGACGAGTCATACACAAAGCTGAAAGAGCCTTGACAGCATCAAACAAGACATTAGAACTCGCGACGAGAGACACACAAAGCTGAAAGAGCCTTGGCAGCATCAAACAAGACATTACAGATCGTGTCGAGTCATACACAAAGCTGAAAGAGCCTTGACAGCATCAAACAAGACATTACAACTCGCGACGAGAGACACACAAAGCTGAAAGAGCCTTGACAGCATCAAACAAGAGACTACAACACGCGACGAGTCATACACAAAGCTGAAAGAGCCTTGACAGCATCAAACAAGACATTACAACTCGCGACGAGAGACACACAAAGCTGAAAGAGCCTTGACAGCATCAAACAAGACATTACAACTCGCGACGAGACACACACAAAGCTGAAAGAGCCTTGACAGCATCAAACAAGACACTACAGCTCGCGACGAGTCATACACAAAGCTGAAAGAGCCTTGACAGCATCAAACAATACACTACAACTCGCGACGAATCATACACAAAGCTTAAAGAGCCTTGACAGCATCACACAAGACACTACATCTCGCGACGAGTCATACACAAAGCTGAAAGAGCCTTGACAGCATCAAACAAGACATTACAACTCGCGACGAGAGACACACAAAGCTGAAAGAGCCTTGGCAGCATCAAACAAGACATTACAGATCGCGTCGAGTCATACACAAAGCTGAAAGAGCCTTGACAGCATCAAACAAGACATTACAACTCGCGACGAGAGACACACAAAGCTGAAAGAGCCTTGACAGCATCAAACAAGACTCTACAATTCGCGACGAGTCATACACAAAGCTGAACGAGCCTTGGCAGCATCAAACAAGACACTACAACTCGCGACGAGTCATATACAAAGCTGAAAGTGCCTTGACAGCATCAAACAATACACTACAACTCGCGACGAGACACACACAAAGCTGAAAGAGCCTTGGCAGCATCAAACAAGACACTACAACTCGCAACGAGTCATAAACAAAGCTGAAAAAGCCTTGACAGCATCAAACAAGACACTATAACTCGCGACGAGACATACACAAAGCTGAAAAAGCCTTGGCAGCATCAAACAAGACACTACAACTCGCGACGAGTCATACACAGAGCTGAAAGAGCCTTGACAACATCAAACAAGACTCTACAACTCGCGACGAGTCAAACTCAAAGCTGAAAGTGCCTTGTCAGCATCAAACAAGACTCTACAATTCGCGACGAGTCATACACAAAGCTGAACGAGCCTTGGCAGCAACAAACAAGACACTACATCTCGCGAAGAGTCACACACAGAGCTGAAAGAGCCTTGACAGCATCAAACAAGACACTACAACTCGCGACGACACATACACAAAGCTGAAAGAGCCTTGGCAGCATCAAACAAGACACTACGACTCGCGACGTGTCATACACAAAGCTGAAAGAGCCTTGACAGCATCAAACAAGACACTACAACACGCGACGAGACATACACAAAGCTGAAAGAGCCTTGACAGCATCAAACAAGATACTACAACTCGCGACGAGACACACACAAAGCTGAAAGAGCATTGGCAGCATCAGACAATACATTACAACTCGCGACGAGTCATACACAGAGCTGAAAGAGCCTGGACAACATCAAACAAGACATTACAACTCGCGACTAGACACACACACAGCTGAAAGAGCCTTGACAGCATCAAACAAGACATTACAACTCGCGACGAGTCATACACAAAGCTGAACGAGCATTGGCAGCATCAGACAAGACATTACAACTCGCGACTAGACACACACACAGCTGAAAGAGCCTAGACAGCATCAAACAAGACATTACAACTCGCGACGAGTCATACACAAAGCTGAAAGAGCCTTGACAGCATCAAACAAGACACTACAACTCGCGACGAGTCATACACAAAGCTGAAAGAGCCTTGACAGCATCAAACAAGACATTACAACTCGCGACGAGTCATACACAAAGCTGAAAGAGCCTTGACAGCATCAAACAAGACACTACAACTCGCGACGAGTCATACACAAAGCTGAAAGAGCCTTGACAGCATCAAACAAGACACTACAACTCACGACGAGACATACACAAAGCTGAAAGAGCCTTGACAGCATCAAACAAGACACTACAACTCGCGACGAGACACACACAAAGCTGAAAGAGCATTGGCAGCATCAGACAAGACATTACAACTCGCTACGAGTCATATACAGAGCTGAAAGAGCCTGGACAACATCAAACAAGACATTACAACTCGCGACGAGACACACATACAGCTGAAAGAGCCTAGACAGCATCAAACAAGACATTACAACTCGCGACGAGTCATACACAAAGCTGAAAAGGGCAGCCCGGCGGCATCAGGCAGAGACATTACAACTCGCGACGAGAGACACACAAAGCTAGGAAAGAACCTTGACGGCATCAAACAAGACACTACCTGGCGCTCGCGACAGGTCATGCACAAAGCTGAAAGAGCCTTGACCGCATCAAACAAGACATTACAACTCGCGACGAAATACACACAAAGCTGAAAGAGCCTTGACAGCATCAAACAAGACACTACAACTCGCGACGAGTCATACACAAAGCTGAAAGAGCCTTGACAGCATCAAACAAGACATTACATCTCGCGCTGAATCATACACAAAGCTGAAAGAGCCTTGACAGCATCAAACAAGACATTACAACTCGCGCTGAATCATACACAAAGCTGAAAGAGCCTTGACAGCTTCAAACAAGACATTACAACTCGCGACGAGAGACACACAAAGCTGAAAGAGCCTTGGCAGCATCAAACAAGACATTACAGCTCGCGACGAGTCATACACAAAGCTGAAAGAGCCTTGACAGCATCAGACAAGACATTACAACTCGCGACGAGAGAAACACAAAGCTGAGAGAGCCTTGACAACATCAAACAAGACATTACAACTCGCGACAAGAGACACACAAAGCTGAAAGAGCCTTGACAGCATCAAACAAGACACTACAACTCGCGACGAGTCATACACAAAGCTGAAAGTGCCTTGACAGCATCAAACAATACACTACAACTCGCGACGAGACACACACAAAGCTGAAAGAGCCTTGGCAGCATCAAACAAGACATTACAACTCGCAACGAGTCATAAACAAAGCTGAAAAAGCCTTGACAGCATCAAACAAGACACTATAACTCACGACGAGACATACACAAAGCTGAAAAAGCCTTGGCAGCATCAAACAAGACACTACAACTCGCGACGAGTCATACACAGAGCTGAAAAAGCCTTGACAACATCAAACAAGACTCTACAACTCGCGACGAGTCATACTCAAAGCTGAAAGAGCCTTGACAGCATCAAACAAGACTCTACAATTCGCGACGAGTCATACACAAAGCTGAACGAGCCTTGGCAGCATCAAACAAGACACTACAACTCGCGACGAGTCATACACAAAGCTGAAAGTGCCTTGACAGCATCAAACAATACACTACAACTCGCGACGAGACACACACAAAGCTGAAAGAGCCTTGGCAGCATCAAACAAGACACTACAACTCGCAACGAGTCATAAACAAAGCTGAAAAAGCCTTGACAGCATCAAACAAGACACTATAACTCGCGACGAGACATACACAAAGCTGAAAAAGCCTTGGCAGCATCAAACAAGACACTACAACTCGCGACGAGTCATACACAGAGCTGAAAGAGCCTTGACAACATCAAACAAGACTCTACAACTCGCGACGAGTCAAACTCAAAGCTGAAAGTGCCTTGTCAGCATGAAACAAGACTCTACAATTCGCGACGAGTCATACACAAAGGTGAACGAGCCTTGGCAGCAACAAACAAGACACTACATCTCGCGAAGAGTCACACACAGAGCTGAAAGAGCCTTGACAGCATCAAACAAGACACTACAACTCGCGACGACACATACACAAAGCTGAAAGAGCCTTGGCAGCATCAAACAAGACACTACGACTCGCGACGTGTCATACACAAAGCTGAAAGAGCCTTGACAGCATCAAACAAGACACTACAACACGCGACGAGACATACACAAAGCTGAAAGAGCCTTGACAGCATCAAACAAGATACTACAACTCGCGACGAGACACACACAAAGCTGAAAGAGCATTGGCAGCATCAGACAATACATTACAACTCGCGACGAGTCATACACAGAGCTGAAAGAGCCTGGACAACATCAAACAAGACATTACAACTCGCGACTAGACACACACACAGCTGAAAGAGCCTTGACAGCATCAAACAAGACATTACAACTCGCGACGAGTCATACACAAAGCTGAACGAGCATTGGCAGCATCAGACAAGACATTACAACTCGCGACTAGACACACACACAGCTGAAAGAGCCTAGACAGCATCAAACAAGACATTACAACTCGCGACGAGTCATACACAAAGCTGAAAGAGCCTTGACAGCATCAAACAAGACATTACAACTCGCGCTGAATCATACACAAAGCTGAATGAGCCTTGACAGCTTCAAACAAGACATTACAACTCGCGACGAGAGACACACAAAGCTGAAAGAGCCTTGGCAGCATCAAACAAGACATTACAGCTCGCGACGAGTCATACACAAAGCTGAAAGAGCCTTGACAGCATCAGACAAGACATTACAACTCGCGACGAGAGACACACAAAGCTGAAAGAGCCTTGACAGCATCAAACAAGACATTACAACTCGCGACGAGAGACACACAAAGCTGAAAGAGCCTTGACAGCATCAAACAAGACTCTACAATTCGCGACGAGTCATACACAAAGCTGAACGAGCCTTGGCAGCATCAAACAAGACACTACAACTCGCGACGAGTCATACACAAAGCTGAAAGTGCCTTGACAGCATCAAACAATACACTACAACTCGCGACGAGACACACACAAAGCTGAAAGAGCCTTGGCAGCATCAAACAAGACACTACAACTCGCAACGAGTCATAAACAAAGCTGAAAAAGCCTTGACAGCATCAAACAAGACACTATAACTCGCGACGAGACATACACAAAGCTGAAAAAGCCTTGGCAGCATCAAACAAGACACTACAACTCGCGACGAGTCATACACAGAGCTGAAAGAGCCTTGGCAACATCAAACAAGACTCTACAACTCGCGACGAGTCAAACTCAAAGCTGAAAGTGCCTTGTCAGCATCAAACAAGACTCTACAATTCGCGACGAGTCATACACAAAGCTGAACGAGCCTTGGCAGCAACAAACAAGACACTACATCTCGCGAAGAGTCACACACAGAGCTGAAAGAGCCTTGACAGCATCAAACAAGACACTACAACTCGCGACGACACATACACAAAGCTGAAAGAGCCTTGGCAGCATCAAACAAGACACTACGACTCGCGACGTGTCATACACAAAGCTGAAAGAGCCTTGACAGCATCAAACAAGACACTACAACTCGCGACGAGACATACACAAAGCTGAAAGAGCCTTGACAGCATCAAACAAGATACTACAACTCGCGACGAGACACACACAAAGCTGAAAGAGCATTGGCAGCATCAGACAATACATTACAACTCGCGACGAGTCATACACAGAGCTGAAAGAGCCTGGACAACATCAAACAAGACATTACAACTCGCGACTAGACACACACACAGCTGAAAGAGCCTTGACAGCATCAAACAAGACATTACAACTCGCGACGAGTCATACACAAAGCTGAACGAGCATTGGCAGCATCAGACAAGACATTACAACTCGCGACTAGACACACACACAGCTGAAAGAGCCTAGACAGCATCAAACAAGACATTACAACTCGCGACGAGTCATACACAAAGCTGAAAGAGCCTTGACAGCATCATACAAGACACTACAACTCGCGACGAGTCATACACAAAGCTGAAAGAGCCTTGACAGCATCAAACAAGACATTACAACTCGCGACGAGACATACACAAAGCTGAAAGAGCCTTGACAGCATCAAACAAGACACTACAACTCGCGACGAGTCATACACAAAGCTGAAAGAGCCTTGACAGCATCAAACAAGACACTTCAACTCACGACGAGACATACACAAAGCTGAAAGAGCCTTGACAGCATCAAACAAGACACTACAACTCGCGACGAGACACACACAAAGCTGAAAGAGCATTGGCAGCATCAGACAAGACATTACAACTCGCTACGAGTCATATACAGAGCTGAAAGAGCCTTGGCAACATCAAACAAGACATTACAACTCGCGACGAGACACACATACAGCTGAAAGAGCCTAGACAGCATCAAACAAGACATTACAACTCGCGACGAGTCATACACAAAGCTGAAAGAGCCTTGACAGCATCAAACAAGACATTACAACTCGCGACGAGAGACACACAAAGCTGAAAGAGCCTTGACAGCATCAAACAAGACACTACAACTCGCGACGAGTCATACACAAAGCTGAAAGAGCCTTGACAGCATCAAACAAGACATTACAACTCGCGACGAAATACACACAAAGCTGAAAGAGCCTTGACAGCATCAAACAAGACACTACAACTCGCGACGAGTCATACACAAAGCTGAAAGAGCCTTGACAGCATCAAACAAGACATTACATCTCGCGCTGAATCATACACAAAGCTGAAAGAGCCTTGACAGCATCAAACAAGACATTACAACTCGCGCTGAATCATACACAAAGCTGAAAGAGCCTTGACAGCTTCAAACAAGACATTACAACTCGCGACGAGAGACACACAAAGCTGAAAGAGCCTTGGCAGCATCAAACAAGACATTACAGCTCGCGACGAGTCATACACAAAGCTGAAAGAGCCTTGACAGCATCAGACAAGACATTACAACTCGCGACGAGAGAAACACAAAGCTGAAAGAGCCTTGACAACATCAAACAAGACATTACAACTCGCGACAAGAGACACACAAAGCTGAAAGAGCCTTGACAGCATCAAACAAGACACTACAACTCGCGACGAGTCATACACAAAGCTGAAAGTGCCTTGACAGCATCAAACAATACACTACAACTCGCGACGAGACACACACAAAGCTGAAAGAGCCTTGGCAGCATCAAACAAGACATTACAACTCGCAACGAGTCATAAACAAAGCTGAAAAAGCCTTGACAGCATCAAACAAGACACTATAACTCACGACGAGACATACACAAAGCTGAAAAAGCCTTGGCAGCATCAAACAAGACACTACAACTCGCGACGAGTCATACACAGAGCTGTAAAAGCCTTGACAACATCAAACAAGACTCTACAACTCGCGACGAGTCATACTCAAAGCTGAAAGAGCCTTGACAGCATCAAACAAGACTCTACAATTCGCGACGAGTCATACACAAAGCTGAACGAGCCTTGGCAGCATCAAACAAGACACTACAACTCGCGACGAGTCATATACAAAGCTGAAAGTGCCTTGACAGCATCAAACAATACACTACAACTCGCGACGAGACACACACAAAGCTGAAAGAGCCTTGGCAGCATCAAACAAGACACTACAACTCGCAACGAGTCATAAACAAAGCTGAAAAAGCCTTGACAGCATCAAACAAGACACTATAACTCGCGACGAGACATACACAAAGCTGAAAAAGCCTTGGCAGCATCAAACAAGACACTACAACTCGCGACGAGTCATACACAGAGCTGAAAGAGCCTTGACAACATCAAACAAGACTCTACAACTCGCGACGAGTCAAACTCAAAGCTGAAAGTGCCTTGTCAGCATCAAACAAGACTCTACAATTCGCGACGAGTCATACACAAAGCTGAACGAGCCTTGGCAGCAACAAACAAGACACTACATCTCGCGAAGAGTCACACACAGAGCTGAAAGAGCCTTGACAGCATCAAACAAGACACTACAACTCGCGACGACACATACACAAAGCTGAAAGAGCCTTGGCAGCATCAAACAAGACACTACGACTCGCGACGTGTCATACACAAAGCTGAAAGAGCCTTGACAGCATCAAACAAGACACTACAACACGCGACGAGACATACACAAAGCTGAAAGAGCCTTGACAGCATCAAACAAGATACTACAACTCGCGACGAGACACACACAAAGCTGAAAGAGCATTGGCAGCATCAGACAATACATTACAACTCGCGACGAGTCATACACAGAGCTGAAAGAGCCTGGACAACATCAAACAAGACATTACAACTCGCGACTAGACACACACACAGCTGAAAGAGCCTTGACAGCATCAAACAAGACATTACAACTCGCGACGAGTCATACACAAAGCTGGACGAGCATTGGCAGCATCAGACAAGACATTACAACTCGCGACTAGACACACACACAGCTGAAAGAGCCTAGACAGCATCAAACAAGACATTACAACTCGCGACGAGTCATACACAAAGCTGAAAGAGCCTTGACAGCATCAAACAAGACACTACAACTCGCGACGAGTCATACACAAAGCTGTGAGAGCCTTGACAGCATCAAACAAGACATTACAACTCGCGACGAGTCATACACAAAGCTGAAAGAGCCTTGACAGCATCAAACAAGACACTACAACTCGCGACGAGTCATACACAAAGCTGAAAGAGCCTTGACAGCATCAAACAAGACACTACAACTCACGACGAGACATACACAAAGCTGAAAGAGCCTTGACAGCATCAAACAAGACACTACAACTCGCGACGAGACACACACAAAGCTGAAAGAGCATTGGCAGCATCAGACAAGACATTACAACTCGCTACGAGTCATACACAGAGCTGAAAGAGCCTGGACAACATCAAACAAGACATTACAACTCGCGACGAGACACACATACAGCTGAAAGAGCCTAGACAGCATCAAACAAGACATTACAACTCGCGACGAGTCATACACAAAGCTGAAAGAGCCTTGACAGCATCAAACAAGACATTACAACTCGCGACGAGAGACACACAAAGCTGAAAGAGCCTTGACAGCATCAAACAAGACACTACAACTCGCGACGAGTCATACACAAAGCTGAAAGAGCCTTGACAGCATCAAACAAGACATTACAACTCGCGACGAGAGACACACAAAGCTGAAAGAGCCTTGGCAGCATCAAACTAGACACTACAACTCGCGACGAGTCATACACAAAGCTGAAAGAGCCTTGACAGCATCAAACAAGACATTACAACTCGCGACGAGAGACACACAACGCTGAAAGAGCCTTGGCAGCATCAAACATGACACTACAACTCGCGACGAGTCATACACAAAGTTGAAAGAGCCTTGACAGCATCAAACAAGACATTACAACTCGCGACGAGTCATACACAGAGCTGAAGATAAAACCGCCATGGATCCATAAAACGGACTGTGCTTTGCGGCTGAAGATCAACACAGGTGCATCAGGGAATACGTTACCGATGAGAACATTCCAGCAGATGTACGGCACACAAGAGTCCTGGACTGGAACCAGCGAACAACGTCAGACTAACAGCGTACAATGGCGCAACCATCAACTGTCATGGGAAGATCGACATATACTGCAGTTACAAAGGCGACAAATGGATAAAGGCAACCTTTTATGTCGTTGATATACCATGCCCAGCAGCTGGTTACCATAAACTTGGACGGCGTAGCAGACGTAGGAAAGCGCACCACCGAGACGGCAGAATGTCTGAATGCACGACTTTAAACGTGCTTATCCACAACGGTTTGACACTATCGGGAACTTCTCAGGGGAAGCAAAACTCCTCTTGAACGACGACGCAGTCATTCACAAAATACGTACCTTGGAGGAAATCAACCCAGAACTCGATAAAGCCAAATTGTTTAGCAGGTTGGACGCATAAGCCGGATATTGGTAAGTTCATCTCAATGCAGATTCGCAGCTGCTACCTACGTTTCGTACACCATTAGGAAGATTTTGCTTGCGAATACTTCCCTTTGGGTTGAATATGTCTCTCAAAACATAGTTCAAGTCACAATGGACCATATCCTGGAGGGCCTGAATGGGTTCACAGGGATCGGCAACGATGTGTGTGTGTATGTGGCGAGAACAATCAGGACCGTAATAGGAACCTCATCAAGCTGATGGACCGAGCACGCGTAGAAGGGTTGGTATTCAACTCTTCAAAATGCCTCATCAAGCTCATCAAGCAAAAGAGCATTTCATTCTTCGGAAACACCTACACCGACAATGGCATCTTACCTGACGACGACAAGATGCATGACATACAGAACACGCCGACACCTCAAAATCGGGAAGACCTGAACCGATTTATGGGGATGATGACATATCTCTCACAATTCATTCCACACTTCGCAGAGAGAGAGCTCATGCACTACGAGGACTCATAAAGAAAGTTGTGCCGTGGGTGTGGGATGTAGACCACCATAACAGAGCTCATACACTACGAGGACTCTTAAAGAAAGATGTGGCATGGGTGTGGGATGTAGACCACCATAAGAGAGTTCATACACTACGAGGACTAGTAAAGAAAGATGTGTCATGGCTGTGGGATGTAGTCCACCATAAGAGATCGCATGCACTACGAGGACTCTTAAAGAAAGATGTGCCAAGGCTGTTGGATGTAGACCACCATAAGAGAGCTCACACACTACGAGGACTCTTAATGAAAAATGTGCCATGGGTGTGGGATGTAGACCACCATGAGAGAGCTCATACATTACGAGGACTCTTAAAGAAAAATGTGCCAAGGCTGTGGAATGTAGACCACCATAACAGAGCTCACACACTACGAGGACTCTTAAAGAAAGATGTGCCATGGGTGTGGGATGTAGACCACCGTAAGAGAGCTCATGCATTAAGAGGACTCTTAAAGAAAATTGTGCCACGGGTGTGGGATGTAGGCCACCGTAAGAGAGCTCATACACTACGAGGACTCTTACAGAAAGATGTGCCAAGGCTGTGGGATGTAGACCACCATAAGAGAGCTCATACACTACGAGGACTCTTACAGAAAGATGTGCCAAGGCTGTGGGATGTAGGCCACCGTAAGAGAGCTCATACACTACGAGGACTCTTACAGAAAGATGTGCCAAGGCTGTGGGATGTAGGCCACCGTAAGAGAGCTCATACACTACGAGGACTCTTAAAGAAAGATATGCCATGGGTGTGGGATGTAGACCGCCATAAGAGAGCTCATACACTACGAGGACTCATAAAGGAAGATGTGTCATGGGTGTGGGATATACACCACCATAAGAGAGCTCATACACTACGAGGACTCTTAAAGAAAGGTGTGTCATGGGTGTGGGATGTAGACCACCATAAGAGAGCTCATACACTACGAGGACTATTAAAGAAAGATGTGGCATGGGTGTGGGATGTAGACCACCATAAGAGAGCTCATACACTACGGGGACTCTTAAAGAAAGATGCGGCATGGGTGTGGGATGTAGACCACCATAAGAGAGCTCACACACTATGAGGACTCTTAAAGAAAGATATGGCATGGGTGTGGGATGTAGACCACCATAAGAGAGCTCATACACTACGAGGACTCTTAAAGAAAGATATGCCATGGGTGTGGGATGTAGACCACCATAAGAGAGCTCATACACTACGAGGACTCTTAAAGAAAGATGTGGCATGGGTGTGGGATGTAGATCACCATAAGAGAGCTCACACACTACGAGGACTCTTAAAGAAAAATGTGCCAAGGCTGTGGAATGTAGACCACCATAGGAGAGCTCATACATTACGAGGACTCTTAAAGAAAAAGGTGCCAAGGCTGTGGAATGTAGACCACCATAGGAGAGCTCATACATTACGAGGACTCTTAAAGAAAAAGGTGCCAAGGCTGTGGAATGTAGACCACCATAGGAGAGCTCACACACTACGAGGACTCTTAAAGAAAGATGTGACATGGGTGTGGGATGTAGACCGCCATAAGAGAGCTCATGCATTAAGAGGACTCTTAAAGAAAATTGTGCCACGGGTGTGGGATGTAGGCCACCGTAAGAGAGCTCATACACTACGAGGACTCTTACAGAAAGATGTGCCAAGGCTGTGGGATGTAAACCACCATAAGATAGCTCATACACTACTAGGACTCTTAAAGAAAGATATGCCATGGGTGTGGGATGTAGACCGCCATAAGAGAGCTCATACACTACGAGGACTCATAAAGGAAGATGTGTCATGGGTGTGGGATGTACACCACCATAAGAGAGCTCATACACTACGAGGCCTCTTAAAGAAAGGGGTGTCATGGGTGTGGGATGTAGACCACCATAAGAGAGCTCATACACTACGAGGACTATTAAAGAAAGATGTGGCATGGGTGTTTTGGATGAAGACCACCATAAGAGAGCTCATACACTACGAGGACTCTTAAAGAAAGATGTGGCATGGGTGTTTTGGATGTAGACCACCATAAGAGAGCTCACACACTATGAGGACTCTTAAAGAAAGATGTGGCATGGGTGTGGGATGTAGACCACCATAAGAGAGCTCACACACTACGAGGACTCTTAAAGAAAGTTGTGGCATGGGTGTGGGATGTAGACCACCATAAGAGTGCTCACACACTACGAGGACACTTAAAGAAAGATGCGGCATGGGTGTGGGATGTAGACCACCATAAGAGAGCTCACACACTACGAGGACTCTTAAAGAAAGATGTGGCATGGGTGTGGGATGTAGACCACCATAAGAGAGCTCACACACTACGAGGACTCTTAAAGAAAGTAGTGGCATGGGTGTGCGATGTAGACCACCATAAGAGAGCTCACACACTACGAGGACTCTTAAAGAAAGATGCGGCATGGGTGTGGGATGTAGACCACCATAAGAGAGCTCACACACTACGAGGACTCTTAAAGAAAGATATGGCATGGCATAGGGTGTGGGATGTAGACCACCATAAGAGAGCTCACACACTACGGGGACTCTTAAAGAAAGATGTGGCATGGGTGTGGGATGTAGATCACCATAAGAGAGCTCACACACTACGAGGACTCTTAAAGAAAGTTGTGGCATGGGTGTGGGATGTAGACCACCATAAGAGAGCTCACAAACTACGAGGACTCTTAAAGAAAGATGTGGCATGGGTGTGGGATGTAGACCACCATAAGAGAGCTCACACACTACGAGGATTCTTAAAGAAAGATGCGGCATGGGTGTGGGATGTAGACCACCATAAGAGAGCTCATACACTACGAGGACTATTAAAGAAAGATGTGCCAAGGCTGTGGGATGTAGACCACCATAAGAGAGCTCATACACTACGAGGACTCTTAAAGAAAGATGTGTCATGGGTGTGCGATGTAGACCACCATAAGAGAGCTCACACACTACGAGGACTCTTAAAGAAAGATATGGCATGGGTGTGGGATGTAGACCACCATAAGAGAGCTCATACACTACGAGGACTCTTAAAGAAAGATGTGGCATGGGTGTGGGATGTAGACCACCATAAGAGAGCTCACACACTACGAGGACTCTTAAAGAAAGATATGCCATGGGTGTGGGATGTAGACCGCCATAAGAGATTTCATACACTACGAGGACTCTTAAAGGAAGATGTGTCATGGGTGTGGGATGTACACCACCATAAGAGAGCTCATACACTACGAGGACTCTTAAAGAAAGGTGTGTCATGGGTGTGGGATGTAGACCACCATAAGAGAGCTTATACACTACGAGGACTCTTAAAGAAAGATGTGGCATGGGTGTTTTGGATGTAGACCACCATAAGAGAGCTCACACACTATGAGGACTCTTAAAGAAAGATGTGGCATGGGTGTGGGATGTAGACCACCATAAGAGTGCTCACACACTACGAGGACTCTTAAAGAAAGTTGTGGCATGGGTGTGGGATGTAGACCACCATAAGAGTGCTCACACACTACGAGGACACTTAAAGAAAGATGTGGCATGGGTGTGGGATGTAGACCACCATAAGAGAGCTCACACACTACGAGGACTCTTAAAGAAAGTTGTGGCATGGGTGTGGGATGTAGACCACCATAAGAGAGCTCACAAACTACGAGGACTCTTAAAGAAAGATGTGGCATGGGTGTGGGATGTAGACCACCATAAGAGAGCTCACACACTACGAGGATTCTTAAAGAAAGATGCGGCATGGGTGTGGGATGTAGACCACCATAAGAGAGCTCATACACTACGAGGACTATTAAAGAAAGATGTGCCAAGGCTGTGGGATGTAGACCACCATAAGAGAGCTCATACACTACGAGGACTCTTAAAGAAAGATGTGTCATGGGTGTGCGATGTAGACCACCATAAGAGAGCTCACACACTACGAGGACTCTTAAAGAAAGATATGGCATGGGTGTGGGATGTAGACCACCATAAGAGAGCTCATACACTACGAGGACTCTTAAAGAACGATATGGCATGGGTGTGGGATGTAGATCACCATAAGAGGGCTCACACACTACGAGGACTCTTAAAGAAAGATGTGGCATGGGTGTGGGATGTAGACCACCATAAGAGAGCTCACACATTACGAGGACTCTTAAAGAAAGATGTGTCATGGGTGTGGGATGTAGACCACCGTAAGAGAGCTCATACACTACGAGGACTATTAAAAAAATTGTGCCATGAGTGTGGGATGTAGACCACCATAAGAGAGTTCATGCACTACGAGGACTCTTAAAGAAAGATATGCCATGGGTGTGGGATGTAGACCACCATAAGAGAGCTCATACATTACGAGGACTCTTAAAGAAAGATGTGCCATGGGTGTGGGATGTAGACCACCATAAGAGAGCTCACACACTACGAGGACTCTTAAAGAAAGATGTGGGATGGGTGTGCGATGTAGATCACCAGATAAACTTTGACAAGCTAAACCATGCCATACTACTACGATCCAACTGCACCAGTTAACATAGAAGTCGACGCATCACAAAAAGGACTGGGGTTAGCACTTGTCCAGAGGCAGAGACCTGCAGCTTTCTGGTCGAAAATGCTAACCGAATGTCAATCTCGATACAGCAACATCGAGCGTGAGATGCTTGCAATCGTACACGGCATCCAGCGGTACCATACCTACCTGTACGGCAGACCGTTTACCGTGGTCACGGACCACAAGCCGCTTACGACGATATGCACAAAGCCACTACATGCGGCTCCACCAAGGCTACAGCGCATGTTGCTGAAGATCCAATGCTACAACTTCACGGTTGAATATCGGCCAGGTGAGCAAATGATCCTGGCAGACACACTGATTGGCTTGCCTAAACCAGTCATACAACGACGAGGTTGACCTAAACCTGATCCTCAACACTTGACAATCACACTCATCAACTTCCCCTCAGGTAAACAGCAGTTACTGAAGGAGGAAATGTTGCGTGACCCCTTCCTCAACAAGCTGGGGGAAGAAGGCCGGAAAACATTAAGGAACTACCTGTCGACCTGAGAGCATACTGGTCTAGTCGTGATGAGCTAGCCGTGGAAGGTGTCATATTCAAAGGACGTCAGATACTGGTACCACAATCTATGCAGAAGGACATTCTCAATCAGTTGCATTGTGCGCACCAGGGGTCGAAAAGACGTGACGGCTTGCTGAAAATCAACAAAGAGATTGACAACACTTGCAAATCTTGCGAAAGTGGCCAAAAGCAGCAAGACGCAAACAGACGCGAACCACTTCTACCACACAATCTGACAGCCAAACCATGGCAACATATCGCGTCCGACGTGTTTCAAATCGGTGATCGCCAGTACTTGCTTACAGTGGACAGATACTGCAAATACCCGATGGTCGACGAGATGACAGGTCCAATTACCAGCCATGCCGTGTCTGCGATCAAATCTTGACAGACAATGGCCCACAATATACAGGCCAAGCATTCAAGAAGTTCGTGGATACTTAGGTTTTTCCCACCCTATGCTCGAAGCAATGGTCTTGCGGAGCGGTACGTTCGATACATCAAGGGAATGCTGAATAAGTATAGTGACATGCAGCTTGGTCTTCTGAACATCCGTGCGACACGATTGACGCTAAACTACCTTCAACTGCCGAGATGCTCTTGGGCCGACCATTAACCACCCTTTTAACAAGGCACGGAAGAGCATCGTGAGCGCATACAAGAACGACAAATTCCAATGAAGCAGCAACACGATAAGACGAGCAGAAAGAGCGACCTCCCGCCACTGTACACAGGTCAAGAGGTAAGAATCCTAGGTCATCAGAATAAAACCTGGTGTCCTACAAGAGTTGTCATCAAATGCGATGAGGCAAGAAGCTAAGTGGTACAGACGCCAAATGGTTCTCGCCAATGACGTAACCGCGCACATCTTCGTGAGCTCGTGGCAACCAAGACGAAAACTGTTCGGTTCAGCGATGAGCCAATGTGTTCGAAGCAGACCGTCACGCTTCTGATCAACCAGTGGTAATCGGTGAACCAGAGCCGCAAGGTGAGAGGAAAGAAGTCACCAAGGGTGTCACTAGCACTCGTTAGGGACGTCGTATCAGAGTCCCAGCACGATATCAGCAAAATTAATGGGGCATAATATTCCCCTGAGCACGAAGGCTGGCTACCCAATGACTGCTCTAGAGAATTATTAGCACATGTTTTAAGCGAACATTTCTATGAACATGTAACGTTCAGACATTAATTGTTTACATGTTTTTTTTTTAATTACACGAACTCGTGACACTTTCTTTTTAAATTTCGCATAATTATATTAATTATCTCATACAAGGGGATGTTGTAATATGGGACTCCTTGTGTTAGAAGCATCACGGCGTAGTGATACATTATGTTGAAGAAGTTCGAAATACACCGTCGCCATATTGAAGATGTGCTTGTAAAACCAGAAATCAATAAAACGGACACAACACATCATGTGGTGGCGATGGTTCTGGTGGTGGTTGTAGTTCTAGCGGCGGTTACAGTGGCTGTTGGACAACAATTACGTTATTTATCTTCGTTCTGTGGCCCGTGTACAAGGGCCGTGTCCTCTTCCTTCTGTGCCCCGTGTACAGGGGCCGTGTACTCTTCCTTTTGTGTACACATGTTACACTGCTTCACAGTGTTCAACATCAGACTTAGCATAATACTTTTGTGTACACATGTTACACTGCTTCACAGTGTTCAACATCGTACTTAACATAATACTTTTGTGTACACATGTTACACTGCTTCACAGTGTTCAACATCATACTTAACATAATACTTTTGTGTACACCTGTTACACTGCTTCACAGTGTTCAACATCATACTTAACATAATACTTTTGTGTACACATGTTACACTGCTTCACAGTGTTCAACATCATACTTAACATAATACTTTTGTGTACACATGTTACACTGCTTCACAGTGTTCAACATCATACTTAACATAATACTTTTGTGTACACCTGTTACACTGCTTCACAGTGTTCAACATCGTACTTAACATAATACTTTTGTGTACACATGTTACACTGCTTCACAGTGTTCAACATCGTACTTAACATAATACTTTTGTGTACACATGTTACACTGCTTCAGTGTTCAACATCATACTTAACATAATACTTTTGTGTACACATGTTACACTGCTTCAGTGTTCAACATCATACTTAACATAATACTTTTGTGTACACATGTTACATTGCTTCAGTGTTCAACATCGTACTTAACATAATACCCAACAAACGATCTGATATTTGTTGTGCATCATTGGTAACTTCCCCTTTCTTTTCCGCTAATTATTTTCACACTCGTGTATTCGCGCAAATTTGCAGCTCATTTTTTTATTGTCGTTCTAATTCTCCAGAGCCGCTTTTAACCGGCGCCGCAACATGACATCTCAAATCTGAATGCCAATCCTCCATAGAGTACTAACTCAATAGTATTAATTTGTTTTTCAACTGCACCGAACAATGGCCTTACGACAACGTCGTAGTCACATACAATTTAAAACAAACACCTCATATATTATCCAAATTGTTTTCCGCGACGATCTCTCTGGCGTGAATATCTATTCAAAGTATTGTGCTGCGGAGTACTTTTGAGCCAAATTGAAGTGAAGAGCTGCAAGTTTCCGTTAGTGGGACGGGCAGAACTTGGGGCCGCCAATCAGACTAGCAGAAGGTGAAGACTTCACACGCAATTTAAATGACGTATGTCTCCACGCAGTATCCTTAAGAGTTTCCAACGAACGCTAGCTTTTCATGTGCATAGTATATTATATTAAATTGTATTATATTATATTATATTATATTATATTATATTATATTATATTATATTATATTATATTATATTATATTATATTATATTATATTATATTATATTATATTATATTATAGTATAGTATATTATATTATATTATATTAGCAATACGGTCGTCAACGAATAACAAAACAATCAAGCGAATTGTATTCCCGAATTTTTGGATTTTGAAATACAATTCTGGTGGTGTGGCGCCAAATTCTATTTTTGATAAGGGTGTCGAAAACATTTATTACTCCACTGGCACTGCTGTTCTGTTCTTTTTGTTATTTTTCCTTCACTGCATCTACCATCGTCTGTCAAGAATTCACCCTTCTCGCAGTCAGCCATCTCAGATGTGGACTTCCCATTTTTGTGTCACCATTTATTCTCAGACTGGTTTGTTCGGGCAAACTTGCAGCTTTTTTGTTGTTGCCGGTTTAATTTTCCAGAGCCGCTTGTATCCGGCGCTGAAACACGACCTCAGACATTTGAATGCCAATGCTCCATAGAGTACTAATTAATTATGTTTTCAATTGCACTGATCAGCAGCCATCAGTTCACCACAATAACTCCGTATTTGCATACAATTTCAAACAAAGACCTGATATATTATCATGTAAAACGTTCTCCGAAACGACGGTCATGTGGGTGTATATGGCAGCTCAACGCTATGCACTGCGGAGACCTTCATACCCACAATGAAGGATCGAGAACAAGTTCCGGTGAGTTGGATGGGCACAACTCAGCGCCGGCAATACGACCATTATAATGTAAAGAGTTTCACATTGTTGAGTCAGTTCGGTTTTATTTTTTGAACTTTTCCTTCATGCCAGCGCAGTGGAGGCTTAGTTGGAGGGCAGTTTGCGCTAGCTGATCCCACCTTGCCTAAATGATAAAATCACATCAGATTCCGATATCTCGCCCTTGAAAACATACTTATGGAGGCCAACATCATCATTCTACTGTATTTAGAACGGCGAAATCTACAGTTTAGTTCTTCGTGGCGGCCATATTGGATGCTCCAAAAAGCCAAGCGGGTAGCAATTGGCCACCCTGCCAACATTTCATCTACACACCAAGTACTATCGAAACATACAAAAAACTGATTGTAAACAGACATTGCAAGGTGTTCTAGAAGTATGGGGTCCTGCTACTGGTCTTTAATAAAATCGAAGATTTAAAATGCTTTCGTTGTATTATCACCTGTGTAGCACTATGTAGCAGTATGTAGCACTATGTAGCAGTATGTAGCAGTATGTAGCATTATGTAGCAGTATGTAGCACTATGTAGCAGTATGTAGCAGTATGTAGCACTATATAGCAGTATGTAGCACTATGTAGCAGTATGTAGCACTAAGTAGCAGTATGTAGCAGTATGTAGCATTATGTAGCAGTATGTAGCACTATGTAGCAGTATGTAGCAGTATGTAGCACTATATAGCAGTATGTAGCACTATGTAGCAGTATGTAGCACTATGTAGCAGTATGTATCAGGAATAGCACGTGTAAGTATAAGGACATATCATGGAAACATGTAAAGTGCAAAATATACATTGACATGTACTTTGAATGCAATGCAGACTATTTCACGATGAAAACTGAAAATACACAGTTATGTTAACATGGCGGCCATTTTGAAAATATAGCAGCCATCTTTGATGTTCATGTACATTTGGAGTGCGTAAAATATAGTAGTCATCTTTGATGCTCATGTATATTTGGAGTGCGTAAAAATATAGCAGCCATCTTTGATGCTCATGAATATTTGGAGTGCGCAAAAACAAGACTTTAAACTGGCGAGCTCGAATTGTTTTTTAATATTTATATCCCCCAAAATATTTTTAAAAAACGTCGGCCACTTTGACTCCACCTACTTATAAAAAATGATACTGTTGGGGCGAGACGCCTACCAGCCAAGGAGACTGTAAGCCTAGGCAGGCGTTTTGTCCCGCCGCTTTGGCACGATCCGCAGACATCATTATGCTTTTGTAGCCACACAAAGGTAATGATGAGTTCCCCGTCGACGGTGCCGCTGAAAGTTGAACTGGAAACTCATATCCATATCCACACAATGGCGATAGCCTCGTATGAGCAAAAGCCTTCTGATTTCAGACGTCTAGCATACGACATGGCAATGACCACGAGGAGAGGCCACCACCCGTTCAACCAGACGCACAACTTGGTCTGAAAAAACCGGCTGATGGACGGGCGGTTGCGTATTTAATAATGTTCAAGTTAGCCGCTGTTACATGGTGTGCCATTTTGAGACAACACTATTTGATTAGTCTCCTGCGTTTTTGATATATATGTAGGAACCTAAGTTCATCTGTTTTACAACAACTTGTTATCCCTAAAACTAATTTTAACATTGGCAAACGTCTTTTTCTGTAGCTGTATCAAAAATTCGGAATGATCTCCCAGTCACCTTAAATTCATCTGAAAACAAAGCTACCTTTCGTGATAAACTCAAGACTTATTTGTTTCAAATTGCATTCCCACCATATACCTTAGCCGGAACCTCGCTCCAGTGATTCCAATTGCGAGCTCAGATGTATCGAAGTTATACAAGTTTCTTAATATCACATATATTATACACGGGGGACTCAAATCAAATACTTACACATTCAAAACGGCTGTAGAATGCTAGCCTGGTAAAACAAACACACACGTACAGTGGACTTGTGTGGTTTTGTCTGTTTGTTCGGATGTCGTGTTATCGTGTATTACAGTTTAAACAACGTTGTCAGTACAAAGTGTTGTGCAGCTGACCCTGTGCTTAATATAGCTCGATGTTTATTTGTGAATTGATGTGGGAGTATGATCAACAAATACATACAACACTCATTGTTATGTAGTGTAATGTTTATTTGTGAATTGATGTGGGAGTATGATCAACAAATACATACAACACTCATTGTTATGTAGTCTAATGTTTATTTGTGAATTGATGTGGGAGTATGATCAACAAATACATACAATACTCATTGTTATGTAGTGTAATGTTTATTTGTGAATTGATGTGGGAGTATGATCAACAAATACATACAACACTCATTGTTATGTAGTGTAGTGTTTATTTGTGAATTGATGTGGGAGAATGATCAACAAATCAATAAAACACTCATTGTTATGTAGTGTAATGTTTATTTGTGAATTGAGGTGGGAGTATTATCAACAAATACATACAATACTCATTGTTATGTAGTGTAATGTTTATTTGTGAATTGAGGTGGGAGTATGATCAACAAATACATACAACACTCATTGTTATGTAGTGTAATGTTTATTTGTGAATTGATGTGGGAGTATGATCAACAAATACATACAACACTCATTGTTATGTAGTGTAATGTTTATTTGTGAATTGATGTGGGAGTATGATCAACACATAAATACAACACTCATTGTTATGTAGTGTAGTGTTTATTTGTGAATTGAGGTGGGAGTATGATCAACAAATACATACAACACTCATTGTTATGTAGTGTAATGTTTATTTGTGAATTGATGTGGGAGTATGATCAACAAATACATACAATACTCATTGTTATGCAGTGTAATGTTTATTTGTGAATTGATATGGGAGTATGATCAACAAATACATACAATACTCATTGTTATGTAGTGTAATGTTTATTTGTGAATTGATGTGGGAGTATGATCAACAAATACATACAATACTCATTGTTATGCAGTGTAATGTTTATTTGGTGATGTGGGAGTATGATCAACGAATAAATACAACACTCATTGTTATGTAGTGAGTATTTTATTGTAGTGAGCAGGTAGTAATAGGAGTATGATCAATAAATAAATACAACACTCATTGTTATGAGTAGTAGTGTTGTTGTGTGAATTGAATATTAGAGATATGATCCTTAAATACATACAACACTCATTGTTATGCTTGAGTGTAGTGTTTATTTGTGAATTGATGTGGGAGTATATGATCAACAAATAAATACAACACTCATTTGTTATGTAGTGTAATGTTATTTGTGAATTGATGTCAGGATATGATCAACACATAAATACAACACTCATTGTTATGTAGTGTAATGTTTATTTGTGAATTGATGTGGGAGTATGATCAACAAATAAATACAACACTCATTGTTATGTAGTGTAATGTTTATTTGTGAATTGAGGTGGGAGTATGATCAACACGTCAATACAACACTCATTGTTATGTAGTGTAGTGTTTATTTGTGAATTGATGTGGGAGTATGACTAACAAATACATACAACACTCACTGTTATGTAGTGTAGTGTTTATTTGTGAATTGAGGTGGGAGTATGATCAACAAATACATACAACACTCATTGTTATGTAGTGTAGTGTTTATTTGTGAATTGATGTGGGAGTATGACTAACAAATACATACAACACTGTGTTATGTAGTGTAGTGTTTATTTGTGAATTGATGTGGGAGTATGATCAACAAATACATACAACACTCATTGTTATGTAGTGTAGTGTGTTTGTCACACATTGGACTGTTTGCTAAAAGACAGTGTCCATAAGAAAGTGTAACTATAGTAGACACTACACAGGCTGCATTGCCATGGCAGTGGCTAGATTAATGATGTGTCATTGAGGGGAACTGGACTCCGCCTTATAGGCTGATGTACTGGAGTAAACAGGCAGTCGCCGAAATAAAGTAGCCATGTAAACTTGTAGCACTGCGTTGAGTGTTGCCTTCAATGTTATTGTATGATACAGCATTACTACGTAGCAAGAGACTACGTAACATAAAGTAGCCGTGTAAACTAGTACCACTGCATTGAGTGTTGCCTTCAATGTTATTGTATGATACAGCATTACTACGTGGCAAGAGACTACGTAACATAAAGTAGCCATGTAAACTAGTACCACTGCATTGAGTGTTGCCTTCAATGTTATTGTATGATACAGCATTACTGCGTAGCAAGAGACTACGTAACATAAAGTAGCCATGTAAACTAGTACCACTGCATTGAGTGTTGCCTTCAATGTTATTGTATGATACAGCATTACTACGTAGCAAGAGACTACGTAACATAAAGTAGCCATGTAAACTAGTACCACTGCATTGAGTGTTGCCTTCAATGTTATTGTATGATACAGCATTACTGCGTAGCAAGAGACTACGTAACATAAAGTAGCCATGTAAACTAGTACCACTGCATTGAGTGTTGCCTTCAATGTTATTGTATGATACAGCATTACTACGTAGCAAGAGACTACGTAACATAAAGTAGCCATGTAAACTAGTACCACTGCGTTGAGTGTTGCCTTCAATGTTATTGTATGATACAGCATTACTACGTGGCAAGAGACTACGTAACATAAAGTAGCCATGTAAACTAGTACCACTGCATTGAGTGTTGCCTTCAATGTTATTGTATGATACAGCATTACTGCGTAGCAAGAGACTACGTAACATAAAGTAGCCATGTAAACTAGTATCACTGCATTGAGTGTTGCCTTCAATGTTATTGTATGATACAGCATTACTACGTGGCAAGAGACTACGTAACATAAAGTAGCCATGTAAACTAGTACCACTGCATTGAGTGTTGCCTTCAGTGTTATTGTATGATACAGCATTACTACGTAGCAAGAGACTACGTAACATAAAGTAGCCATGTAAACTAGTACCACTGCATTGAGTGTTGCCTTCAATGTTATTGTATGATACAGCATTACTACGTAGCAAGAGACAACGTAACATAAAGTAGCCATGCAAACTAGTACCACTGCGTTGAGTGTTGCCTTCAGTGTTATTGTATGATACAGCATTACTACGTAGCAAGAGACTACGTAACATAAAGTAGCCATGTAAACTAGTACCACTGCATTGAGTGTTGCCTTCAATGTTATTGTATGATACAGCATTACTACGTAGCAAGAGACTACGTAACATAAAGTAGCCGTGTAAACTAGTACCACTGCATTGAGTGTTGCCTTCAATGTTATTGTATGATACAGCATTACTACGTAGCAAGAGACTACGTAACATAAAGTAGCCATGTAAACTAGTACCACTGCGTTGAGTGTTGCCTTCAATGTTATTGTATGATACAGCATTACTGCGTAGCAAGAGACTACGTAACATAAAGTAGCCATGTAAACTTGTAGCACTGCGTTGAGTGTTGCCTTCAATGTTATTGTATGATACAGCATTACTACGTAGCAAGAGACTACGTAACATAAAGTAGCCATGTAAACTAGTTCCACTGCATTGAGTGTTGCCTTCAATGTTATTGTATGATACAGCATTACTACGTAGCAAGAGACTACGTAACATAAAGTAGCCATGTAAACTAGTACCACTGCATTGAGTGTTGCCTTCAGTGTTATTGTATGATACAGCATTACTACGTGGCAAGAGTCTACGTAACATAAAGTAGCCGTGTAAACTAGTACCACTGCGTTGAGTGTTGCCTTCAATGTTATTGTATGATACAGCATTACTACGTAGCAAGAGACTACGTAACATAAAGTAGCCGTGTAAACTAGTACCACTGCATTGAGTGTTGCCTTCAATGTTATTGTATGATACAGCATTACTGCGTAGGAAGAGACTACGTAACATAAAGTAGCCGTGTAAACTAGTACCACTGCGTTGAGTGTTGCCTTCAGTGTTATTGTATGATACAGCATTACTGCGTAGCAAGAGACTACGTAACATAAAGTAGCCATGTAAACTAGTACCACTGCGTTGAGTGTTGCCTTCAGTGTTATTGTATGATACAGCATTACTGCGTAGCAAGAGATTACGTAACATAAAGTAGCCATGTAAACTAGTACCACTGCGTTGAGTGTTGCCTTCAATGTTATTGTATGATACAGCATTACTACGTAGCAAGAGACTACGTAACATAAAGTAGCCATGTAAACTAGTACCACTGCGTTGAGTGTTGCCTTCAGTGTTATTGTATGATACAGTATTACTGCGTAGCAAGAGACGTCTGCGTGTTTACCTGTATGAATCGCTTTCCCTTCGTCTCAATGTTCCTATGTCTGTCCCGTTTCCCACTGTTTCTGTCTATCTGTCTGTCTCTCAATCTCTCACTCTCACTCCCTCTCCCTCTCTCCCTCTCTCCCCCTCTCTCTCTCCCTCTCTCTCCCTCGCTCTCTCTCTCTCTCTCTCTCTCTCTCTCTCTCTCTCTCTCTCTTCTTTATGAGTATATGTCTGTCTGTCAGCATGTCTATCTGTCTGTCTGTCTGTCTGCCTGTCTGCCTGTCTGCCTGTCTGCCTGTCTGTCTGTATGTATGTATCTATGTATGTATGTATGTGTGTATGTGTGTATGTGTGTATGTATGCATGTATGCATGTATGTATGTATGTATGTATGTATGTATGCATGTATGTATGTATGCATGTATGTATGTAGTATGTATCTATGTATGTATATATATGTATGTAAAACTGGTCTTATATCGCCCAGTATCCAGTCCATAGGAATTCTCAAAGCGTTTTACACTTTACTCTCTCGCAGAAATTTTCTGTCCAATACCATCTCGACGTCTACGGGAAGCATTCAACCACGCTGCAATTAACACACGAAAACCATTCGTACACAAATGTATATATACAATGTCTTAGACAGGTACTCGTTGATGCAGTTGAGTGAATTAACTGAAGCAACGTGGGGTGAATGAACTTTTGAAGTTTCGAAACGGCAGCAGAGGATTCGAAACCGGGTTCTCTCGTTTAATGATCTCTCAACGTTGCCACTGCGCATCATGTATGTATGTATGTATGTATGTATGTATGCATGCATGCATGCATGTAAGTAAGTAAGTACGTACGTATGTATGTGTGTATGATGTATGTATGTGGGTATGAGAGTGAATGAATGAATGAATTAAAGAATGAATGAATGAAATTATGTATGTGCAAAGTACACACGAATTAGCATATCGTAGAGGAAAGGTAAACTATATTATATTACTTTTATATGAAATGAGTATGAACCACGAAGAGTGACATGAGATTTTTGAGGAGGATCGACTTTACCCTGCAATACGTATCAATCTATCGGGGTCCTGCCAGTTTATTAAATAACCATATATCTCAAACAATTGATAGAAACATGGTAATACAGAGAAACACGAATGGACAAACATCGTGATCGACGTTCGTGGAACTCGACTCATATACAGGACGAACAGATCATTAGGATACTAAGTAATTATTAATTATGTTTTTAGCGACCAACGCAGTGCTTCATAAAAGCACAGTATTCGTTGGATGCATATAAAGGAGTTGAAGGTGTTTTTTTAGTAACACAATGACACTTATAAATTATAGCTAACACTCCGCAGAAGGCTCTGTTTACAGGGTTGGTGTAATTTATATTCATTTGGTGGAAGGGTCGATCGAACAGGTGTTCCAGTGGGGGGGGGGCTAGGGGGCGAATGTGGAGGCGTTCGGGGGATTTGATATAAAGAACTACCCAGCAATAATTCCGAAAGATATAGTGTTGTGTATTTTTGTTTTGGTTTACTATAGAATGCTATATAATGTTCTATTTAATTCCATATAAATCGAAGGTGCTATGTACAGAATTATGTTGATTTAGGTGGAATATTATATATATATATAGGGAGACGAGATAGATAGAAGGTCAGGGAGATAGAGGGTAGGTGGAAGAGAGAGATAGAGAAAGAGAAAAAGGGAGAGGGAGGGAAAGAGAGAGGGAGAGACAGAGGGAGAAACATAGGGATGTATAGAAGGGGAGAGAGAGAGGAGGGAGAAAGGAGAGCGAGGGAGAAGGAGGGAAATAGGGAGATGGAGGGAGTGACAGAGCTAGGGTTAGAGAGAGAGAGAGAGAGAGAGAGAGAAACAAAAAACAATGTGAGTGAGAGAGAGTGAGTGAGTGATATATATATATATATATATAGTGAGTGAGATATGTATATATCACTCACTCACTCACTCACTCACTCAATCATTCACTCACTCATGCACACACACACACACAC
>JAHLWY010006436.1:0-47752 GCA_020002185.1 Paraescarpia echinospica | reverse complement strand
AAATGTACGAGGCACGCACGTTGATAATTGAGTAAGATGACGTATTAGCGTGAATTGCGCATGCGTGTTATTTGGAAAAGGTATAAAACGGTTGTGAAAAAGCTATATTGTATGACGCTGAACTTCTAACGTGTATTCTTTCTACAACAGCAGTGCAGCAAGCAGCAGACGTTCTTCCGCAACATGGCGGATGAAAGTCAACAACAACAACCGAAAAAGCCGAAGACGCCGCGGAAGCAGTCGATGAAGGCGGCGCCAGCGGCCAGCAGCAGTCAACCTTCGGCACTGATTGCAGCCTTGTCAACGGGGGTGTCACCACCCGTTAAGCGGCCCGTTGCGCTCATCGCGGCCCCGTTGACGGTCGCCCGAAAACGGAGCGCCGAAGAGGCGCGCTTGGAGCAGCAGCCCGACGAAACGGCCGAGCAGCCCCCGGTCCTGTCGCGGAGCGGTTCTATGGAGCGTGAATCGTCGGCGTCGACACGCGCCACAGCGGTGAGTCTGAGACATCTGAAGTGCGCTGTCAACGGTGTGTATAAACTCCTGTTGCCCGTTACGATCGAGGCCGTCTCGGACAAAGGCGAGCCCGGCACCACCTATTTGGGATGTTCCCGTTGTCGCCGGAAATTACAGACAAGCAAAGACGGGACCCTGATATGTCGAACGCACGGTGAAGTGTTTGTACCGAAATATTTCTTCGCGTTGCGTGTGATGGTGAAGGACGGCGAGGAGGAAGAAGACGAGCTTTGGCTTACGTTGTTCGATAGCCAAATGTCTAATCTCGTCGAGTTCACGGCCGAGTACTTGACGGAATTGAACGAGGAGGATCTCCGCGATACCGTGCTCGAGTTAACCGGTACTAAAGTGGAGATTAATGTGCGGAAGACGAGTTGGAACGGGGACCCCTCGTATACAGTCCGCACACTAAAAAGATACGTCGACGATGACTAATGTTGTTGTCTTGTGTTGTTTGTAGGAGGAGGAGGAAAATTGGCCGCTACTGGTAGATTTATTGAAGCACGCCAACGAACGACAACGAATGAGAGATCGTCGGGGGCTGGAACTAAGCAAGGAGAGCTTTGAACTATTAGCCGAGTCGGCCGAACAATATATAAGAGCGTTTTGGTTGGCCTATGAAGCAAGCCTATTTCGTAGTAGATTGATGTACTAACAGTTGTGCTTTTATATGCTTTAGGAAGTGCGCTGCGTACTCCAAAAAATGCTTGCAAACAACGAAAGGATTCGGGCTCAGTACGATGAGGTTGCGACGTTCGTAAGAACGTTGTTGGAACGGGGTGTGCCGGAGTCAGTAAAGATGGATGAGGATGAGGAAAAGAAGGAGGACTAATCATAATAATGTGTTTGTAGGACGCTCTGATGCAACACACCAGACGTGAGTGTATGAGCGACTTCCTACACGCGTTGCTGACGGTGATTCGTAAAGAGTAGAACTGCTTTGTGCTGTAGGGTAGTAGCGGAGGAGTACGTGACGCTCACGTATTGGAGGCGATCATCGAGGAGGCGCTGGGCTGAACCGAACGCGCCCCCCTCCACCGACGTATAACGACAGCCTGGGGACGATGGGACCGACGTGCTCGCCGTACTGGAGCGTATCGGAGGAGCTGGGGACGTGTCAACGGCAACTGGTCGTGCCGAGCCGGAGTCAGTTGGTCGGGCGTTACGAACGACTGGCGATGGATCTCGTCGCTGAGAGTCTCGGCGAAATGATTCTAGAGAAGGCGCGGGATCATTGCGGGGTATGTGAGCCGAATGAAGGCTGTCCCTACTTTCACATGCCCGGCTATCGCGCGGGACGGCCGAATCGGGTATATATGCAACGTTTCGATAATGCGGGCTGTATTGTGAGGCGCTATTTCAACAGCGTCATGGAGACGTTCCTGCGTCGATCGCTCATCCCCTGTTTCACGAGACTAGTGCATATTCTACACGAGACTACGGTGTCGACTTCTTCCGGTGAACAGCAGCCGCAAACGGGCCGTGCAGGAGAATTGTATTTGGTGCAGTTTGTGTCGAACTGGTTGTTGGGAACGAATTGGCGCGATTATATGAATCGCGTGCAACTCGAGTCGGCCGTGCACACGTACGTGCAACGCCGGAGCGGACTGGAATGAACGAACACTAGTAGAATAGAGAACATTTTATTATTTGCTTGCTATTGAAACAAAGGCTTCACGCTGTGTTTGAGTGTTGTAAGAGTACCGAATAAAACGTTGAAAATGTACTTTCCGTTTCCGAGTTACCTAGTTAGAAAAATTACCGCTAGTCGTAAAAACAACCACTAATAGTCGTAAAATCCCGCTAGTTACCGCACTCCTCAGTTAGAAAAACCACCGCCAGTTACCACCACATTCCACCGCTAGTTAGAAAAATTACCGCTAGTCGTAAAAACAACCACTAGTACCGCAAGTTACCGCACTCCTCAGTTAGAAAAACCACCACATTCCACCGCTAGTTAGAAAAATTACCGCTACCTAGTTAGAAAAACCGCCACCACCGCTCTTCCCGCTAGGGTGTACTTACCACCACCGCCACCGCCACCGTCACCGTCGCCGTTATAAATAGCGACGCTTGAAAAAATATCATTAGAGAGAATGCCACCACCATCACCTACTAGATGGCAATGTCCGAAATGTGGGCGCTATTTCGCGAAGCAGTCGACGTTAGAACGACATGTAAACAGCTCGAAAACATGCGGCGACGAAGCGCTATGCGTAAAACGTCGAGAGTGTCCAAAATGTGGCACGCTATTCACCACGCGTCACGCTATGCTACGACATATGAGGCTGCAGTGTGGCCGTTCGTCGCCACCTCCTAGTAATGAATCGGTGGTGGAGGAAGAGGCCGCTAGGGCGCCGTCGCCCGACGATCTACAGCGTGTCGTAGACGAGCACCGGCGTAGCATAGAGACGTCGGTGGCGCGCGGCGTCATACAGTCGCGTTACAACTATCGTATGACCGCCTGTACGAGTACGCGCGTGCTCGAACCGCGTCTGAGGGAAATGTTTCGCGCGCAAAAGAACGCGTTTAAAATTAACGTAAGCTATGGTTTTGTATTACGCCACAAGGTGTCGGGTCGGTACCGATATTTTCATTCTTCGTGTAACTGTTCCGGTCGCCTCCTCGAAACACCCGCCCTAGTCACCGATAGCCGTTCATTCGAACGATTCCTCGACACCGTGCGCACTACCGACGTACTGCAGTACGCCATCGCGCAGCGTCCCGACTCGGGATGGATCATCGAGCTCGTAACTAACGCCACCTACTTCGTGAACGTCATCATCAATCATCCTATCGGCTGCGTTGGCGTGACGACGCTTCCCGCCTACGTGCGCCTCAACAAGGTCATCGTGACGTTGACGAAAGATCATCGAGGCACGCCCTACGACGACCATCTGTGTCTCTTCCGATGCATCGTCTTTCACCTGCAAGGTCACCGACGAGGCGAAAGTGGCCGCCACATCGGTACGAGCTGTTTAACGAAAGTCGCTAAACGTCTGCACGCGCGGTATTGTCGCAACACGTCGACCTCGAACGGCGGCGGCGGCGGCGTGCGCCTGAACGAACTGGATCGCGTGGAGACGGTTTTCGGCATCAACGTCGTCGTCTATCGTCGATTGAACGAACGACGTCGCCGAACTAGTCCGTCGATTGCGCGAAGCGCACCCCACGACGCTGAACGTCAACCTGTACGAGTCGCACTTCTCGTACATAAGCGATCCGCGCGCGTACACGAAAACTTACAAGTGCGGAAAAAGCGGCAGCGTCCTCTGGCGGAGCGCTCGCGATTTACGACGTCACGAAGCGACGTGCGAAGGCGGCGTTCGTCACGTGTTCCCCGGCGGCGTCTACCGACCGACGGCGTCCGTTTTCGAGCGGCTCGACGACGAAGGCATCGACGTCGGCGACGACGACCTGCGCTACTACCAGTACCGCGCGACGTTCGATTTCGAGTGCTATTTCGCCGATAACGATCTGCCGACGGATAGCGACAAATGCCGCTGGATCGCGCGACACGAACTGCTCAGCGTGAGCGTCGCGTCGAACGTGCCCGGTCACGAAGCGGCGCGCTGTTACGTCACGACCGGCGATTCGTCGGAACTCGCGCGTCGCCTCATCGACGACCTGGAAGCGGTGAGCGCGGCGGCGTGCGCGATTGTACGTCCCCGCTACGACGCCACCTTCGAGGCGCTCGACGCGCTCGACGCCGACTGGCGGCGATGACGATGCGACGACGACGACGCCGACGCGTCACCGTACGCCACTCTCGCCGATCGGCTGTGGACGTACCTTCGTCAAATGCCCGTATTGGGATTCAATTCGGGTAAGTACGACCTGAACGTCGTCAAAAAGTACTTAACCCCCCTGCTCATAACCGACGACGCGCAGCACACGTCGTCGGCGTTTACCATTAAACGTCAGAACAATTACATGTGCCTGTCGACGACGACGTTGAAGTACCTGGACATAACTAATTACCTCGCGCCCGGCGTTAGCTACGATCGCTTTCTGAAAGCCTACGGTTGCTCGGCAACGAAGGGCTACTTTCCATACGAGCACATCGACGCGTTGTCGCGTCTGGACGAAACCGCCCTTCCGTCGCGCGAAGCTTTCTACAGCCAGCTGAAACGCGAGGGAATCTCCGCGGAGGCGTACGAGATTTGCGCGACGGCGTGGCGCGACGAGGGCATGACGTCGATGCGCAATTTTCTTGTGTGGTATAACAATCGTGACGTGGCGCCGTTTCTCGAGGCCGTCGATCGCCAGTTCGCCTTCTATCGGCGCCGACGTATCGACATGTTCAAGGACGCCATCAGCGTACCGGGGTTGACGTTGTTGTACCTGTTCAACGACCTGCCGAAGTCGATCCATTTCTCGCTCTTCAACGAGCCGAACAAAGATCTGCACCGTCTGCTGCAGGCGCAGATCGTCGGCGGCCCGTCGATCATCTTCGCGCGCCACCACGAGGCCGACGTGACGTCGATTCGTGGATGCGACGCGCCGTGCAGATCGTTAGTTGGCTTCGACGCAAACGGCCTCTATCTATGGGCAATAATGCAGGAGATGGCGACGGGCTGGTACACGCGCCGACGCGCTGAGAACGCCTTTCGAGCTGAACGCGTGCACCGCTACGGTCGTATGGCCGTGGAGTGGTTGACGCGCGTGGAGGCGGAAACAGGCGCGCGTATACGTCACCAGTTGAACGGACGCGAGAAGCGCATCGGAAAGCACCGAGTCGACGGCTGGTGTGCCGCCACGCGAACGGCGTATCAATTTCACGGCTGCTATTTTCACCGCTGCCCGACGTGTCAGGCGCACGTGACGACGAACGCCGTCAACGGTCAACCGATGACGACGCTGTACGCCGCGACGATCGCCGTGACCGCCTACCTGCGCCGTTTCGTCGACGAAGTCGTCGAAATGTGGGAGTGCCAGTGGCACGCCGTGCAACCGCCGGCGGTGCCGACGCCGGCCGACGCGTCACGATGGCAACAATCTCGACGATACTGGAGGCGGTGCGCGACGGCTCTCTGTCCGGCCTCGTGCAGTGCGATATCGCCGTACCGGAAGCGCTGCGCGACAAGTTCGCCGAGATGCAGCCGGTATTCAAGAACGTCGATATCGTGCGCGACGATCTCAGCCCGTTCATGCGCGACTACGCCGAGACGCACGATCTCCTCACGCGACCTCAACGCACGCTCGTCGGTAGCTACTTCGGCGCGGCGATCGTGCTCGCGACGCCGCTCCTACGCTGGTATCTGGCGCACGGACTCGTCGTCGAGCGCGTCTACCAGATCGTCGAATACGCGCCGATAGCGTGCTTTCGCCGCTTCGGCGACGCGGTTTCGACGGCGCGCCGCGAGGGCGATATCGATCCCGACAAATCGATCATCGCCGATACCTTTAAACTTCTCGGGAAAACGATTACGCGCGTCGATCGGCACCGGGAAATCAAGTACGCGACGCCGGTCGGCGCGTCGATGCTCGTCAACAATCGGCGCTTCCGGCAATTGGACGTCGTCGTCGACGACGCGCTGTACGAGGTGGCGCTGAATAAACGTAAAATCGTCTACGGCCTGCTGATACATATCGGCTATTTCGTATTGCAGTAGGCAAAATTGAGAATGCTGGAATTTTATTACGATTTCGTCGACGCCTACATTCCCCGTCCGCTCTTCCAGTACTGCGCTATGGACACCGACTCGGCGTACATAGCCCTAGCCGGACGTGACGTCGACGCGCTCGTACCGGAAGAACGTCGCGAACACTACTTCCGGAATCGTTCGTTCTGGTTTCCGGCCGAATGCTGCGACGCGCACGTGGACGCCTACGTACGACGGCGCGTCGCCGGACTAGCGTGGGACGGCGCGGCGGCCTGCTGCGCGCGCCGACGCCTGTTCGATCGTCGAACGCCGGGCCTCTTCAAAGAAGAGTGGCGCGGCGACGGAATCGTGGCGCTGTGCAGCAAAACCTACTACTGCTTCGGCAGCACCGCCGGTCCGAAGTACAGCACGAAGGGACTGAGCAAGCGACAGAACGCCGACATCGGCGAGCACACCTTCCTCGCCGTACTGCGCGACCGTCGCAACGGCGTCGGCTGGAACCGCGGTTTCTAATTGAAAGACTCGTCCGTGTTGACGTACGTTCAAGAGCGCGCGGCGTTGAGCTACTTCTACGCTAAACGCCGCGTGCTCGACGACGGCGTCACTACGGCGCCGATACTCGTCTAACTCGTAAACACTCGTCTAACTCGTTACTCGTCTAACTCGTAAACTCGTCTAACTCGTCTACTACTAACCTAACCCCCACCACCCCCCTAGGGGTAGTTTCTGTATGTATGTATGTGTGGGTAATAATAAACAACAATGTACATGAACATTTGTTTGTTTTTATTTCTTCTATTATACACGTAAAAGCGAAGCTAGTGCCGAATAGGTTTTAATAAATCGTATACGAGACAGTCATTGTTCACCCTATTGGTGCCGAATAGGCTCTGGAACGTCGTCAACGGCATCCCGCGACATCGGAGGAGAAGGTAGGCGACGCAATATTGTTTGCACACGTTAGAGATGACGCTCTGCAGGCGCTTGTCGTTGTACGACCACGCGTCGCCGCAGTGGCGGCGCAGGAAGGCGCGGAAGTCGGCGTGCAGCGGCGGCAGACCGTACGAATCGAAGTACTCGCCTCGTCGGTCGGCGCCGACGTAGACGGCCACCCAGTGCTGTCCCGGTTCGCCGCTGTCGTCGGTGTTGCACACGAAGGCCATCGGGTAGGTGGTGGCGGCGGCGGCTAGCGCGTCTTTAGGCACGACGCCGACGACGATACGTTTAGCGTACGTATCGAGTTCCAGACGACGCATCAGTTGAAACGTATCCATAGTTACTACCATTCGTACACGACGTTCCGGTTCCGGTCGATCTCCATCACCGTCTCGAATTCCGCGTACACGACGACGTTCACCGGAAGCGGTAGCGGCGTCCCGAAATGCATTTCGACGTCCACGCTCCCCTGACGCACGACGTTGAAATGGTCGCCGTCGCAACAGTCGGGGGTGAGGTCGAAACCGAAGATGCTGTAGCCGGCGCCGAAGTCCGTGCGCGATACGTCGTTCCCCTCGTCCTCGAACGCCTTTCCGGTCGCCTCGAAGAGATTCATGTAGCTCCGCACGTACCGGTTGTGCGGGAAGTCCGGCTGCAGCGGCTTGCTCGGCACCTGACGTCCGTCGACGACGAGCGTCAGGAAGTTTATGTCGTTGTGACGCGCGTCGAACGGATTTCTAGTGTAGTCGCCGTTGTAGGCGACGTTACCGATCATCATCAGGAAGAGGCGTTTCGGAAACGCGCCCATCTACAGGTTCTCGTGCGAGTGCGATAGCGTAGCCGCCGTTATCGAGAACGATTTGCAGTCGACGCGGCGCATCGGAAACTTAGCCGTTCCCAACGCCCACGCTTTGATATGTCCCATCTGGACGGCCGGGTTCAACTTCACTTTTCGCACGTGCAGTCGAATCGCCTGCAGCACGACGCGCCACCCCGGTACGGCTTGCGCGCCCATGATCGAGAAGGCGTCCTTCGAGCGCACTATGCGCACTTTCGTGTCGACGCCGTTCGGTAGGTGTCTGTTTAGCATAAACGCGTCGATGTGCAGACGTCCCATCATCTCCACCTCGTTGCTATCGGCCGTCGCGAGGCGTCGCGCCTCGAAACCGACGTTGGCGTTGCCGAGCGTGTCCATCCGTCCGGCGGTGTCTTTGTACCACAACGAACCCATGAGATGCGAAAGTTTCGCGTCGCTACCGTAACTTAGCAACGTCTCGAGGTAGGCCCGGTACGCGTACGTATTGGTCGACGGCGTCACGAGGGTGTTGTTCAGCGACACGTCGATTTGACTGATCATCGAATGCAGGAAATTGTTGACCGACGCCACCGTGGCGGCCGCCGCCAGATCGGTACCGTCCCCCCGCGTCACTTTGAAGCGCACGTACAGTTGAACGCTCGCCAGGTCCGTACATTCTTCGCCCGAACCCGGCACGAGGAACTCGATAGGGCCGCCGGCGTCGAGAGTCGTCACCGGCTGGTAGACGGTCCAATGACTACTCTCGATGCTCGTCTGCGTCACCGGTCCGCTGAACAGCTCCAGTTCGGCCTTCACGCCCTCGCACGTCGAGCCGTTCACGAACGCCATCGTCGTTGTCGTCTGTTCGACGTCTTCCGCCTACTGACGACCGTCGCCGAAAGGCGCGTCCTCTTTATGCCGCTGCCGCCGCCGCGTCGGTGCGTTTTTTTCTTCCGTACGCGTTGGTCGACGCGTCGAGTTGACTGAATATCGTATGCAGGAAATTGTTGACCGGCGCCACCGCGGCCGTCAGATAGGTATCTCCTCCGCGCGGTGTCACCACTATGAAGCGCACGTACACTCGAAGGTCCGTATAGCCCGAACCCGGCTGGTAGACGGTCCACTGACCGTTCTCGAGTGCGCGCTCCATCGTCGTCGTCGTTACTCGTCGAATATGTCCGTTCGACGCGCTCTTTTCCGCCTACTGACGGCCGTCGCCGCTAAGCGCGCTCTCTTTACGCCGACGCCGCGGGGACGGCGCTGCTGCGTTTGTTTCTTTCTCTTCTTCTTTGGCGCTGCCTGCGGATTCAATAGGCCGTCGAGATGATCGGCGCCGGCCTCCTTCGCGCGTCTTTTTAGCGACTGTTTCAGATTGCCGCCGGCGACGACGTCGCGCGCCACGTGCATGCCGGTGTTGAACGCTCGTTTTCCCAACGCCATCGCGCCCCTCTTGATAAGCGGCATGGCGCTTCGAAGCAGACTCCCGAAGAGATTACCCAGACAGTGACCTCGTTGACGCCGAGCGCCGACGAAGACCGGCAGCTGTCCGCCGACCTGACGAACGTATTAGCCCACGTACGGGTTCTTCGACGACGGCGGCATGTTAAAACAATTTCGATTTATATTGTCTGAAGTGAAGCGTCGTCACCACCTTCCCCTGCTCGAATGGTATCGGTTGGCCGTGATCGTCTCTTATATCGACTTCGACCTCGTCGAATTGATTCCGCAGCAGCTTCACGTATTGCACGCGATCGAACGTCTCCGAAATAACGTCACCGTTCTCACCGCGGTCGGCGGTGTTTCGAAGGAGCGGCGCGTACATGTCACCGACGACGCGCGGTTCCACGAGATCCGTGTACACGTACAGACTCTCGATGCCCGCCGACATGCTCACCGTATCGCGACCTTCGTACTCGAACGTGTACGCGGCGGGCGACGTGCTGATGACGGGCCTCGTCGCCGGCGCGGGACCGTACGCGGACAAACTCATGATCGTGTTGCTATGGAAACCTAGCACGTGCCTCAGACGGCTCGAATGAGGTATGATAAATTCGACACCCGCCGACATACGTAGCGTAAATCGGTTAGAGACGGCGCAGTATTCTAGCACGGCCTTGACCTTCCTGGTGTGTTATTGTTGTAGAAACCGTGAGGAATCGTCGTCTGACGATATGTCAGCACGGTCGTGCCGTCTTTGTCTATCTGCGTGTAAACACCCGGTTCGCCCGCCGCGCAAGTCAGATAGAAGTAGGCGTCCTTCTCTCTCACGTTGTACCACGTGTGCGGATACTGTACCGACACCGCGCCGCATTCTCACTCCCCCGACAGGTCGAAACGTCGCGGCAACGTCGTGACGTAGTGCGTCAACGTATTTTCGGGGTGACGTTTCATAGACGCGTTGCTCGGCAGCGTCAGGTAAAAATCAGACGAGACCGCCATCGCGTCGTCGACGTTCGCCGCCGCCGCCGACACTCATAGACGGACTCGGGAGCAGGTAACCGAGACAGCTGCTCAACAGCGCCGTCCACAGGTTGGAGTCACCTTGACCTTTCGTCAGATTGTATATACTAACGGCGATGACGAAGTACAGGACGACGACCTGACAGAGGAACACGATTTCGGCCTTAGGGCATTCGTTGCCGCAGATTCGCCATGGAACGGGTTCGGCGGCAGTTGTTGTTGTAGCGTCGATGGAGTCCGCGTTGTTCTCGTCGTCGACGACGGACGATTCGTCGGCGTTCGTTCGACGCTCGCCACTCGAGGTAGTTTCGTCGTCGTCGCGCATCCTCGCGCCAGTGCGCGCTGTCGATGCAGAAGGGACCTTTATACGGTAAGAACGAAGATCCGTTGCATAGTCCCGCCTCGTGCAGTCGCCAGCAGCCGGTGTGACGCGTCCAACGATTCATAGGTCCACGAGCGACTCGGCGTCGATCCAGCTGTTGAATGAGGCCGGATATCCGCTCCATTTTACGAGCGCCTCCGAACCGCCGCCACGACGCCGACGACGCCGTAGAACCGCCTCCACGCGATATAGTTTGTCTTTCGGAACGACTACGCGTTGTAGTTCCGGTTCGTAGAAGGTACCCTCTATCGGCGTCTCGGCGTCGTCCTTCAGGCGATAAACGGGTGGTTCGGACGGGTGCACCTCTACGACGGTGAACAGCTCATCGCTCCAGTTAGCCATGTATTCTTTTTTGAAATGACCCCTCGTCTTGCTGATACGTACGCGATCTCCCACGCGTAATTTCGGTTTTCGTCGTTCGACGTCGCCGCCACCACCCCCGTACAGTCGTTGCCATACGGCCTCCTGATTCGTCGCGTCGACACTCGCCGGCGTCCTACCGATGCTTCGGTGGTAGGCGTTGTTGTACGATCGCACGAAATCCGGTAACGCCTCTACGTAGCGCAGCGTTTCGTTTTTCGTAAAATAGCGCCACATACGTGTCTTCAAAGTTCGATTAAACCGTTCCACGACGCTCGCTTTGGTCTCCTCGTTATGCGTCACGAAATGATGAACGCCGCGACTCTTTAGCAACGTTTGCAGGGGTCGGTTCAAAAACTCGCTCCCCTTATCGGTCTGCAGCGTGTGCGGCGTCTCGTCGTCGTCGTTCAGCAGGCGCTCGAAGGCCGCGAAGAGCGACGCTCCGGACTTATTCTTCAACGAAACGCACCACGCCCGCTTCGAAAACACATCGATCACCGTCAATAGGAATGTTATACCGTCGTTGTGCGTTTTCAGTCTAGTCAAGTCGACCAGATCGGCTTGCCACTGCTGGTTTCGACCGCCCACGATGACGCGACGTCGTTTGAAATGACGTCTAACCGGTTTGTGTAGGGTATAGGCGTCCTGCGACGCTAGCCACCTCTCGACGGCCGGACGTCGGAGCTTCGACGCCCGGTGCAGCGCGTCGACGCCTCCGTAACTCCCCACCCGTTTCGGATCGAAGTACGCGTTATTCAGCTCGTCGTCGTCGTCGACGTCGACGTTTCGTTGCTGTCGAGGCTTTCGTTTTGGACGACGACGACGACTCCACCCGGACACCATGACGACGACGACGACGATGATGATACGATGATATAGAGTGCGATAAGGGCGATGGTGAAGCCGACGACGACGACGACGATGATCGCGCGTCGTGACGTCATCACGACAACGTATCCCACGCCGTGACGCCCAACGAAGAGGATCTGCGTTTAGGTTCGCCTCGCATCCGAGTACGACGTCTCCGCTCAGTCGGCGCTGCTGATGAACTAGACGTCGACGGCATCGTCATCCTCTCTTCTAGTAGCTGCTTCCGTCGTCGCTCCACGTACGAACGATAGCGCGGGTTCCCTACGAATTCCATAGGGATATTCATATCCTTCATGTGCAATCCGAACTCCCGCCATCCTACAGGCGCCGTCGTCTTCGATCTCGTTCGCATGAGATCGTTTACTAGATCGACCATATTACTCCCCGCGATCGCTTTACCGTCGTACACGAATTCACCGCGATCGTTCCATCGAGACAACGGATCGGCTTTCATTTTTTCGATCAGCAGTCTCGTCTTCTCTTTCAACGTTTTCGGCATACTGGCTACGATTTCGCGCTCTATCACCTCCGACGATGGTGGCGCCACCTCCGCTGCTGGCGACACCGGTACCGCGGGTGTCTCGCCGCTGTTCACCACCGACACGCGTACCGGTTGCGCCGCTCGAGCCGCCTCTATCGTATTGTACCGACTCAGCAGTTGATTGTACGACGCTACCTTTTCTCGTTCCGATAAATCCGAACGTTCTAGAATGTCCTTCATGTCGCTGTCAAGGCTACTCAGCACAAGTGATCGAGGCGTGCTCGACGACTGATCGACGCGTGGCAGAAGGCTTTCCACCAATCGTGGATCGACCAACGCCATCTTCTTCGCGTACTGCATCAATTACCGCCGCCGCCGCCGAACACCTGTCTGAGCAGCGGCAAGATAACGGTACTCGCTAACGGCGCTAGCAGGGTCGTCAGAAAACCACCCGCACCCTTTTGCAAGATGACACGCTTCTGCTTACGCGTCACGTGTTTGTCGACGAGTTTACGCAGGTGATCCCGGTATTTCGACAATACGCGTTTCTGTTTCGGCGACAACTTCACGTTCCCTTTCAGAATGTTGTACGCGCAATCGCACAGACTACAAATGAGACCGGTGTCCGCGTGGGCGAGTAGGGCTTTTCGCAGAGCGATGTTCCGCCTATGTCTCTCCAACAGCTGCAGGGCGACGATGTGTCTCTTTATTTGATTCGTCGGTCCCGCCACCTTCGGCCGTCTCTTCGCTCCCGTCACGCGCGCCTTCATAGCGACTAATAAACGGACGCGTCGTCGTCTCTCTCTTCTTATAGTCCGCCGACGCCACCACCACCACCGCCGCCACCCTTCCGTACGTACACGTACTGAAGGCGATCGTCCGGAAATATGCACGTACGCAGACGCATGTCCTCTTCCGTTTCCTGTTTCAGATCCACGAATAGATACCCGTACGCCGACGACGTCGCGTCTTTGAAAGCCTCTATCATGTAATTGACCTTTCCCGGGTACATCTGTTTCGCTAGGTGACCTACTTGACCCGCGTCTCGAGGACTCTTGAATAGCACTATGTATTGCGCGTTCAGGCTGATTGTACGGTTTTCTTTCCCTTTCGGAAACATGTTCTGTCGCAATTGTACGACTGACGTATTACAATGATGACTTTTTTTTGTAAATAGTACCGTCACCCGGCTATCGGTCTCCTCCATGAGGTCGTCGAGTACTAGAAGCGTTCTCGCTTTACCGTCTAAACGTTTCGGATCCGGCAGGCCGTCTACGAACTCTATTTTAGAAGACATAGACGCGTAGCCGCTCTGCCACTGTCCGTAACACCACAGGATTTTCTCCGGCGGCGGATCGATCATAGTGTCGTAACGTATCAAACGCTCGACGAACGTCGTCTTACCGCATCCCGTAGGACCGGCTACTATACACGTAAAAGGATGCTTCAACGACGGTCCGTTCATTTTTCACGACTGAACGACTAACACTTTTTTACGCGTCTTTATACTCATCGCGCAACTCCATCAACAGTTTACCGAGCATGTTCTTCCCCGGATCGCCCGCGATTCCGCTACCCCAGAAACCCTCCCTACTCGCTACCCATTCCACCAATTCGGCGTCCCCGGTCGCCAACAGTGCAGCCTTCAAATCGCTCGATCCGTCAAACTTCCTCCTCAACAACATCTTCATACATTTCACCCTAATGTCGGTCCATTTGTTTCTCATTCTCTTTAGTCGAATGTCGTAACCGCGTCGTTTCGCTGCGTACGAGCTTTGCGACCTTTTGATCTTTTCGGCACATTCCACGTCCTCGTAGAATATCGCTTTCCTATACTGATAGGCGTGCTCGACGGATCGAAAGCCCCGACTGAACGCCGACAGTCGACACATATACATATTCGACAAGAACGATTGCGATCCACCAAACCTTATAGGCCACGACATCGTACCGACTACCGATCACCCGCTACCGTCACCGCTTATATACCAACACTAAAAAGTTGCGACTAGGGTTCAAACCCGGAACCTTTCGATCCCTAGGCGAACACTCTCCTAAGAGAGCTATACCGTCGCCAACGATTATGCAGGGTTTTACCCCGGTTATATCTCACCGCTAGGTGGCATTTTACCCCGGTTATATATCACCGCCAGGTGGCATCTCGAATCTACAAACGCATTATTGCTTACGTCAGCGTTGAAGACTACGTTAAAAGTACGAAACTAAACGTTGCATGGTTTTAGCGTGGTTAGCGCGATAAACGCATTATTGCTTACGTCAGCACGCTCTAGGTACGGCGTTGATCGCTAGGACTAAAATACTCTCTGCACTCACCGCTAGGTGGCATCTCTAGTGGTACTGTCAATCATCCAATTAGTATCAAATTACATCGCTCATCAATCACGTTTTTTATAAGTAGGTTTCCCAAACTCATTAGTGTCAAACAAAAAACCTTTGATCTTTTTTTATACATAGGACTAGACTCGCATTATTGCTGACGTCAGCTGGGTGCTCGAATCGTTTAGTGGTCATTAAATTATTTTTTATAAGTAGGCTTTTGAGGCCCAACAGGTCTTACTATCTACTCACGCACACACACACACACATGTACATGAGCACATGCGCTCATATATTACTTACGTATATTCTTACATAGTTACACATGCATATGCTGGTTTTGTACACATTTAGATATGCACGTAAGTTCACATATAGTCAATTGTTTTGGTGAAACATAGTTGATCTAGTTTTAACTGTCCTCGTAAACTGTGTGTTTAAATATTAAGTTTTTAATTCATGGATTCGTAAGAAAATATGTATTGTATTCATCATCATCTAATCTGCCTGTCTTTTGCTACCCTCTGCCAGATGGTGCCCTTCCAGTACTCGTGTACTTCGTCTCTCCACCGTCTCGCGCGTCTTCATCTACATCATTTCACTTCGTAAGGTCTCCAGATTGTGATGCGCGATGTCCATCAGTTGTCTCGTAGTCTGCTGATATTACTTTTGTCTTATCTCTTATCCAGGTGTGCATTTCTCTCTCCCGATATGTGATGTTTAACAAAGTTCTTTCCGTCTTTGTGTGTGCGATTGCTAGCGCGTTCGTTCTTTGCCTGGGTGGTGAGTGTCCAGATTTCCTCGCCGTATGTCATCGCTGGAAATAAGCATGAGTTGTAAACTTGTCGCTTCAAGCAGGTTCCAAAGTTACCTTTGACGATGTCGCCGTGTTTGGTAAATGCTGTCGTCCAGCCGGCGGTTATTCTTCTTTGAATCTCCTGTCTTGGTTTTTGTTTCTGATACTGTATCGCTATCCCATATATACGTAACTTTCAACGTTCTCTATGTGTGAGGTGTTGATATATATTGGTGTGTCATTTTCTAGCATCACTTTTGTCTTCGAAATGCTCATCTTCAGACTTTGTTTTTCACTTTTATCAGCTAGCTATCGCAGTATGTTTTGTAGTTGTTGCGGTGTAGTAGAGCAAATGGGTGAATATTTGACAACTGGACAATATAAGGTTTTTGGTCTCCTAAAAGTCAAATAAGTTAACAAATTTGCCTGTACGTTGCTGTATAATATCTCTCGTACATATAATTGTCCATGCCTTATCCTGCAAACTACTGGGATTCTTGGAGAATAAAGAGTTTGACATGTATAACCTAGTGTCATTAGCGTCACGTGTTTATCTTTCACCACTATAGTTCATGCAATTCAATCTTTGTCATTTTGCTTTATGGATCATTTTCGGGTCGGCTTGAATTATGGTACTATGTTCATTGTCGTATAGCTCGGTGTATAATTCCTCCATTAGTTCCATGATCATATCAGCCAAATTGTCTCTGCTTAGTGCCTGTGTTCTTCTGGCTTTCTTCAGGCTCTTTGATGCCAAAATGGTTTCTCGTATGATATCTTGTTTGTACTTCCTGATGTCCTCCTTCGCTTTCTTTGTGATGGTCTTGCATACTTCTGTGTACTCTATTTGTTTTTACTGTCGTCGTTATCCACCATTTATCGTTGTTAAATTGGTGCTCGTTGACGGTATTCTCATCATTTCATGCCTGTTGATTGCTTTGGCTACTCTTGTCGCACTTAGTTGGATCATCTCAGTGATGTTTTCATTCATGGTGTCGATGTCGTCTAGTTCTTGTAGTGTCTCGAATCGGTTTCGCAGTTCGAGTTAGAATGCCATCTTTGTTTTTCTTATTTGTGTGGTATCTACAATTTGTGGTTTATCAACTTCTTCCTTTCAGCCTTGACGTACAATATTTTCTGTGGTTTTGTGGGTCATGATTGTCTTATACACAGATACAGCAGTGGTTTCCCATTGCCTCTGTGTGAATAATAGTACTCTGTTGACTGTCATATAGCTCCGTGTAGAATTCCTCTATTCGTTCAAAGATCATATCAGCCAGTCTGTCTCGGCTTAGTGTCTGTATTCTTCTGGATTTCTTCAGGCTCTTTGATGCCATAATCGTTTGTCGTATGATTGTATGTACTGTTCAGTGTCCTCATTCGTTTCCTTTTTGATGGTCTTGCATAGTTCTAGTGCTCTGTTTTCACGGTCACCGTTATCCACCATTTATCGTTGTTTCTTCACGAGTGTTCGTGTCGATGACAATATTCACATCATTCCATACCCGTTGGTTGCTTTGGCTACACTTGTCGCACTTTATTGGATCATCTCAGTGATGTTTTCGCTGATGGTGTCGATGTCGTCTAGTTCTTGAAGAGTCTCGAATCGATTTCGCAGTTCCAATTATAATTCGATCTTGTTTGTTCCTATTTATGTGTTATCTACACTTGGCGTTCTCTTGTTTGCCGATATATTCCTTTCAGCCTTGACGTCCTTTTTGGTGTTGCTCATTACATTTATGTGGTCACTTCCGATGTTAACTTGGATGATGACAGTTACGCCAGTGACCATGTCTGGCCTGTTTTTTAGAATGCAGTCAATTTTGTTCTTCGTTTCTCCATTTGGGCTTTTCTACGTCCATTTACTCCCTGCTTTCTTCTGGAACATCTGAACATTCATGATTATTTTGTACTTTCTTGATGTTGCCCATTCTACCAAGGTATTGCCTCTTTCGTTTTTCATATCTACGCAAAATTTGCCTGTTGCCTTTTCCGAAATGTTTTTCCTTTCCGTACTTGTGCATTGAAGGATTATTTGCAGAGGAAACACTGGGTACATTTTAAAAGATGATTGTAAGATAAGAAGTTATGCCAACATCACAATATATCATGGCATGTGACATAGACAGTTACTTCTGGTTCGTGTGAAATCTCGGCCTTGCAATACCCGGTTCAAAGTCGCGGTTCACAATTTTTCGCCTTCAGCTGTTTAATATACTGACCAGAAACGAACCTTAAACTCATGCGGTAGGAACCCATGAAATAAGTTATCCTGGTACGACGGGGTCATCACGACGATGTACTACAGGGGCGGGTATACAAGAATATGTAGCTTAATCCGCGGCCACAAGTTCAGGCTCCGAAACTTCAAAGTCATTGCAGCAGCGGCAAAAGTATATCCACCGCTGTCGCCTGAACGCCCTAATGAATACCAATACATGTATTTCTTGTAAAAGCCTGTAGTGCATACACATAGGTGATACGAGGAAATACGTATGAAAATACATGCTTAAAAATAATACGAAGACAATAACATAAATATGTAAGAATAAACAGTAATAGGTTAATTAAAAGAAACAATTAAATAATAAATGTAAAATCATTAAGCGACAGTTTTTTTTATAGATTATGTAACATTTATATGGGGAATTTTGTCATGCATTTTTTGAAGAAGGAAATTATCTTTCCGAATCCTTGATGTCTCTTACGGAGCTTTCGGTCTCCTAACGACATCCTTGTCATCGTTGGACTGTGTGACAATTTCCAGTGTCACGGGTCCATTTTCCTAGGGATAATAATGGTGACACAGGATAATTGGAGTAGTAAGTTACAGATTCGTTTAACAATTCCTATCGATGGCAATATATATAAATTAAATGCACAATTTAGTCGCTAATATATTATATTTATACAAACGACGATTAATAGTCATAAATAAGATTACACCATAACTGGTAACAACACAGTCAAATTTTACATCTCAAGTAATGTCCTTACTAATATGGTGTATAATATTTGTACTGAAATGTTCAAGATAGCAGACGTCGACTGGTTCTGTTGATGACTATCTTGCAAACTTACTAAAACTAATTAAATGCCGTTTTGGGCAAAATACACATTTTGTATATACAAAACAAAATATAACTACATTCATAACAAAATTCGTAAACAAGTAAGGGCCATAAATATACAATTATATGTTTACTGCTTCTAATACAACCTTCTCCGCTGATCCACTACCGCACAATGCCCATATCTATAATTATCACCTGGCGTCCTTGTTATCAATCAACCAATAAAATCATATTGCGGTGACAGCAAACATTCGAAAAGTTTATACAGCAAAATCTAAAGGAAATTGACATGTGAAACTGCAGAATTCTGAGAAACCTAAACATGAATCAGCGGTACTCGCCACCTATCATCAAAGTACTCAACTAATAAATTGACCCCTTTCTTCAGTTCTACAGACGACTGCATGTTGTACCTTGTAGCGTAATATGAACTAACCTATTTTAGATTATAACTGTAAAAAATAACAAATATAAATACAGCAACACTACTTTATAATATATTACTAATTTACTATCAATTCTATCGTAAGTGGAAATTGGTGCAGCTTCCCAACGTATCTATCCATTCCTTGTAATCAACTGGAAATTAGCATAGCGGTATAAAGGAACCGCCCTCTTGTGGACAAATTGTGACCACATTGTCTTTAATAAAAAATAAATAAACGATTCGATAATTGTCAATCATTGTGATATCTGATAACTTAAATTAGTTATTCTGAAATGTTGTTTTATAACATTCGTGACAGAGTGCTAACTCCCAGTCGTCATTTAGTAGTCCAACGCTGATGAAGTTGTCGTGACGAGACCGAACGCTCCATAAGATACATCAAGGATTCCGAAAGGTAGCTTCATAATTCCAATTATGAGCATTACTACTATATCCGGTACCGACGTACTCGCTGATGTGTAATGCATTGTTTAAATGTTACCTTGTTCCAACATGATATCGTATAACAATATATCGTATCGCTGGTGAATGGACCGTAAAGACCAAGTCAGTTCCATACAAAATATAACCAACGATTGTACAAACTTTGCAAATGTTTTAATTACAAGCTAGTTTAATGTACAATTGCATCCATATAAACAAAAAGAGGTGTTTTAGATAATAACAAAACGGTAAGACATGCACAGTTATTGTGGCAAAAATGGTCAATCCATCTCAGTTTGACAAATAAAAAATATTACATCCCACAGCAATATGACATGGATACATGCCGAACTTGCGTGAATTTGTCATGATATATTTCATAGCCTTAACTACGTCATTCAGCCTTGCAGGGTAGGTATTATCACTGCCTGTGCGGTAACTGCGGTAACTGAAAACACAATACGTAGGTACGTAGTTAAAATTGCTAGAATGGATAACGTAGACAGACAAGTAGATCGGTTGTTAAAAATGTACGTATGTACGTATTACGCATGTATGAATTTATATTAGACGCGATGGTATAATTGCATACAATCATTTGTTTTGTAAACTACTCACTCAACGAAAACAACGAAGACGTTTGAAGCTTTCGCCAATCTCCTCATGTTAATGACGGCCACGTCTGTACAAAACAATATCGTTCTATTTATTACGGTGATGGGAATATTATACTTAACGTTGATAGTCACAAACCTACAAAATTAACACCGCGTAGTTAAATTTCCTTTGTAGATACGTAACCCGTTCCTTATCAGTTACAACACACTGTGATGTCACAGTCATGTAGGAAGTGAGGATTTGCAGATACTTGTTGACCACATCGTAATATCACTATATTATATGATCAACCGTGGTGAATTGGTTTGAATTTGGTGCAACAAACTTGCATTAATATAAGGATATTTGATTAAGATAAGTTATATATTATATATATATATATATATATCATGCATAACGCAGTAGATACATATTAAACCAATTTTATTTATTAAATTAGCTATAGGGAGCTAATTGGGGACGTTAAAATAGGTCACTAACGAAGTTAACGTAACGTGAACGACAATAGAATGGGATTAGTTGAGATAGTCGCTGTAGTTAAATGAGTAAATAAAACCTGAAATAACAAACTTATAAAGTGTATATTAGTACAGGAAACAGTCTAACCAATGTGGTGTAAATTAGACACATAAAAGTATTTTAAAGACTATATAACAACTATTTTGAATATAAATAAATTCTGATATGGCACCGCGCAAGCGCCAAATCAGTGCAAAATAAAACTTAGTTTGCAGCGACTGCCTTGCATTGTCCGGCTGTTCAAAATCATGGACAGAGACCAAAGAAGACAGACTGACTTTTTATTACATGTGGTGTTTGAGGGTGAAATGTCTGATGAAGGAGGTGTGTAAGTTGACGGATATAGTGAGGGAGATAGATGAGAGACTCAACATAGAAAAGATGCCACCGAGAGGAATGACACGGGGAGTGTTGAGAATACTACTATGCAGAAGGAGCAGAGTTGTGACAAGGATACTGAAGAAAGGAAACTGGGAGGAAGGAAGGAGACAGGTGTGAAGGAAGAAGAAAATGAGAAGAAGACAGAGGGACGGAGGAAAATCGATCGGCAGAGAAAAAGAAAACGGGTCAGTAACGATAGATCAACAAGTGCTCAGTTTGTAGAGAACGAGGATAGACGCGATAGCGATACAGGCCATGAAGAGGTAGAAACCACAGAGGCAGTTGGTAAGACCGTGAAACAAAAGACTGGTAAGAAAAGATATGTAAGTAGACAGACGTGAAGGTGACAGGGGAGAAAGTGACCTTACAGAAGGAGGTAGGATGGGAAAAGGGACGGGAGAGCAGAGAAGAAAATGTGATGGGAGGAAAGATGAAGGGACGAAAGGATATGAAAGTAAATGTGCTAGAAGAGAAGATGACAGGAGTAAAGGGGACAAGAGAAAAAGCGACAGGAAAGAATGGAACGGAAGAAAACGTGAAAGGAGAGAAGACGGCAGGCATGTTCTTGATTGTCAAGCGTTACACACATTATATAATTGACTTGTTGAACCACATATGTCATATTGCTGTGATATCTGGGGAACTACTTATCAATCTAGACTCAGAAAACTATCTATGTTACAGAAAAAAGCTATATAGTTTATGAATAACCCTAATTACCATGATCATACATCTGCATTTTTCCATCTCTCAAACATGCTGAAATTTCAAGATTTAGTTAAATACAAGACTATGATTATACTTTATAAAGCAAACAACCATTCTTTATATGGTCGTGTGCAAGCATCATTTGAACCAACCGCAGCTATACACATACATGATGCCAGACAAAGCAAACTGTTCTATGTTAAAAAGACAAACACCACCCTCCGACTGCTGTCACTCACCGTCAAAGGTACACACACGTGGAACAATTTACCAAATAAATTCACTCAGCTTCCAAGTTTAATACAATTTAAAAACACACTCAAATTGTCATTACTTTACATTACTACATATTTGTGAATTGTTAACTGAAGATGATGTTTAGTTAAACCCATGTATTAGTAATACAAGCACTATGGTAACAAGTTTATATATGAGTTGTGAATATTATTTTGTAATTTATTTATAATTCGTGTTGTATTTATTAAGTATAGCAACACATAAGTCTAAGACTTCAGCTATGTCCTTTCAGCAGCAGAAGCAAACCATACTGTGCATGTATTATGTCGTTGTTGTTGTTGAATAAACTTTCATTCATTCATTCCTTAAGAAAATTAACCATGTTATCTTTAATTAGTCTTCCTAATAATTTGCAAATCACCGATGTTAAACTCACTGGTCTATAGTTCTCTTACTTGTTTCTCGAAACTTGTTTAAATAAAGGAATACTGTTTGCCTCTTTCCATTCTAAAGGAACCACTCCCTATTCTAATGACACATTGAAAACTGTCGCAAGCTGTATTCTAATTTGTTCCACAATTTCCAATATTAGTTTGGGCTGAATTCAATCCAGTCCAGGTGCTTTATTATCCTCCATATTTAATTTCTGGAGTTACAATTAACTGTCCTAAATAGTATGATTCTGCCCCCTTGAACTTAGCTTCTGGTACTGGCAGTGAACTAATATTTTTTCTGGTAAACACCGTAAAAAATACTCATTCAGGTCTTCTGCCTTTAAGATTCCCTATGATATTATATCCAACACTATCTTCTAGAGGACCGACCTTATCCTGAACATTCTGTTTGATTCGTACATACGCATAACAATTCTTGCACTCATGTTTTATATTACAAGCTAATTTTGGTTCATAGCTTCTCTTTGAATTTCTAACGTTAGCTGTAGCTTTGTTTAGTGCTTCTTTATTAATGTTGTAGTCTTCAGCATTTCCAGTACGTCTATATGACTTCCACATCATTTGTTTGTACTTAATTTTTCTAATGGCTTATTTCGATAGATGTTTCTTTTTAGACAGATTCCCTTGTTTTTTCAAGGGAACAAATTTATCTACGATGCACTCAATTTCACTCTTTAAAATATTCCAGCATTATTTTGCTGTCTGATTCTTCAGAGTGTTATTCCAATCTGTCATTGCTAAATATTTTCTCATGTCCTTATATCTTCCTTTGTGGACATTTCTCCTGTACTGTTTTTTTCTATTCCTTTCTGATTTTATTTTGATGGTAAGATGTATCTGGTTGTGATCACAACTCCCCAGTAGCTCACATATATTGACATTGTTAACTAATTCATTCTGAGGACAAAACTATGTCTAACGTATTCCCACCCCTGGTCGGTTCTAGCACTTGTTGAGAAAGGAAACTATCTTACACTAAAACTAAACATTTGTGGTCCTCACAACCCATACTATGCTCATAGTTAGAATCCCCCATAATAACACAGTCCCGTTTGCTCACTTCCCTTAGAGAACACAGAGATGACGCAGACAAAGCAACAACAAACATATCTTACATCAGAAACAACAGAAAAACATCGTAAAAGGAGATGAACAAATCAGCCATCACAGACCACATGACACAGTAAAATCACATAGTAGACTGGGACGGGGTCAAATTTGTGGACAGGTAGTCGGACTGGAGGACAAGAGGCATCAACGAAGCGATCTGAATTAGACAAATCCAAGGCCTACATGAACCGAGACGAAGGACGGTACCAGCTTTCACACATCTACGACGATCTCTTTAAGAGCCACCCAGGGCGCAGCCGGGGGGCACACACCTGAGTGAGTACGTCTGCGCTGAAGGACAACCGTGTCGCCATCTAGCGGTAGTGGTCTGACGGTGACTGCTCAAAGTAGGCGGAATGTCACGAGAACAAAGGTAAACTGACCGTGAAATAAGTAAAAATATCACTCACCAGGAACATTGTTGACACAAATATTTGCTAATAATAACAACAACAGTAATAATACAATCTTTATTTTCGCTCATTAAAGTGACAAAGGTAGACTCTTTAAATTAATGTTAGTTTCTCTTAAGATTTTACGTGCTATAAAATAATTTCCAATAAAACATTTCCATTTGATAATGTCTCCTTGGATACCCCAGCCTGCCACACAAGGCCAATAGCATGCATATGGTCAGTTGTATCGCGCTGACAACTGTGAACATTGTTTACACCAATACATTGCATTACTACATTGTGACACCGCATTAATAATCCGGTCGCCAAAATCAAACCCTCTAGTGTGATAATTAGTAAAACAATAGCGCTCCCTTTAATTGAAGTGTCAATAGGTTGTGGTGTTTGCCTCGGTAAACTTTTAAGCCGCATAGCTCCTAGGAGATGCACGATATAAACACTGTTGGCAACAAACCTGAGACATTTCATCAGAGACCCCTATCAAAAAACGATATTAACAATGCAAGCAAGTTGCTATAATAAAGAACTTTTATGACAAAGCAGTTGCGATTGTTGCGTATTACATGACATTAACATTGCCGCACTGACCGTTGTGTTAGTGTATACGCGTGTGTACGTGTATGATCACGCGCATGCAGGTGTGACTATAGGTTTGTGTAGTGGTGAATGCCTGCTTGTGCAAGAGGAAAACATATATATTGATGTTTTACAACTTACATTTTGTGTTCACCAAAAAATTCATAGAGAATGTGTGTGGACACACGACACCCTCCGTATTTATATATGGTTAACCTGACTTTACTAACCCCATCAACACTAACATAATCCTCTAAAACTATAATACTAATTGCTTTCATCTGTGATATATTAATTGCAGTATTGTGAGACGGGGAGCGTCTGTAGTAGTCAGTATTCAGCCGAAGTTAAAGACTAAGAGAAATGAAAATGTTGTATTCCCAATCTTAATTAAATATAATAATATAATATCTTGCAGTGTAGTAGTGGATATAATCATACATCGCAAGAATTACAACAAATGCTAGCTGATGAAAGTGAAAAACAATGTCCGAACTTGAACATTTCGAAGACAAAAGTGATGTTAGAAAATTACACACCAATATATATCAACACCAAGCAGATAGAGAACGTTGAAAGCTACGTCTGTCTGGGACAGCGATACAGTATCAAATACGAAAACCAAGACAAGGAGACTCAAAGACGAATCACTGCGACGTACCATTAATATAAAACTAATCACACACCATTTGTTAATCAGCCAACTAAATGATTTGCTCTTTGGTCGCAAGATGGCCCTAGTGTAACATTTTAATTTTCAAGCATCTAAGCGATGGCAGCACCATACAATGGGGTTACTGCCTAGTTTAACCCTTTAGTTTTGAGCCGGACTAACTCTATTCGAACAACTTCGTGACACATGGATGGAGGCTCGACGGAGACACGCATACTGGATAACGTATCGTGTGGCACCGCACAGCACCACTGGTGTGGCACCTTCATAACTGCTGATGAACCGCAAGCTTCGAACCGTATTTGAAGCAGTACTGCCCGACCTCAATTCGACAGACGTCAGCAGCATATGAAGTACTACTACGATCGCAGCACAAATTTACGGTCTGTTGAAATAGGCGATGGCATCTTTATAAAGCACCACGCCGGGGCCGGACCCAAGTGGAACGCGTTAACATTACGCGATCGGAATGGTGACGCCACGGTGGCAGAAACAAGCGACCGTGGCATGTTCAAACGAAACTTGGATAATAGTCCTCGACTTTTATGGTTGGACCTGGAACAAATTGCAACAGAAGCAATTTCGTCTGTTTTGGTTACATTGAAGGTACCTACAAAACATATCAAACGTCTTCAGCGATGAAAATTGGGGAAGTGACTTAAAACGAGGAATGAACATTTCCCATTTACCCCAAGTTAAACAACATTAATACCTATATTTGAAAGTGCATATTTTGCTAATATTTGATATAGCTTTTACTCAATTTCATGGTGATTGAAACTGGGTATTCATAATACACATATGAATGTATCTAAACACACTACAAAGGTTCTATCTCCTGGACCAACCCAAAGAACGCACACGAAAACGCTCAAACGTTAGTAAGGCTTGCATAACGGTACGTTCACGTTTTATGTAGGCGCCCACGCTTCAATTAAATAATTTATGTTTAGTCAAATCGATGTTGACACATTCTCTCATCATATTGTATTAACGAAGAGCAACAACGCACTAGTATTTATACATATTTGCAAAGAATGATCAAAAAGTGAGTGATAATAAAGGGTTATCGAATATGGGTTCCGGGTTTTGCGCTATGTCGTCACGTTGAACGCTTGCATGTAATAGTATAATATAAAGTAATAATATATGTATATAATATATATATAATGTATATTAATAATTGATAACATATATTCAACATTTGTATTAAACATATTTGGGTTTTTTTCTCAGATGATCTCATTGTTGCTTGAAGCATAGCAGAACCAGAAACGGATTCCTGTGTGTTCTGGCAGCAAACCCTAAATAATGGCCATGCAACAGTATCCCTTCGCGAGAAGGGTAGCCGAGACATCAATAAAGCTAGCAAACAACGTAGAGACTCCATTGAGGCTGCAAGTTCCCGGACAAGTGGTGCACCAGGAATCCCGTTATTCTTACTGCAATCCTACGAAAATTGCGCCATCCATTAGAGATTATGAGAAACCCGGACCAAGTCTCCAGACATCGTTGCTGCGATCAGCAGAGCAGACGTTTAACTTCAAAACTGATTGCTTATTCTATGGGACGACAGTATGTTTTGACAGAAGGAAAAGACAAGGAGATGTGTATACTGTGGCTACAAGGGAATGCAAGGAAACATTGCTGGAGCAATGGTCTACAAGAAGAAACGCCTGGGCTGATCGTGTTCGGGCCCGGTTGCTCGCTGTGCATGATCTGCCTGCAGCTGATGCCGTATATCACTAAACATGCAACATCAACTTCCGTACCGGAAAAGTTGTCCCTGAAATGTTTGTGCGTGCAGCGCGACCCCGGGTCTTGTTTGCCCCACTGCATATAACATTAGCAGTGCAATTACACCATCATTTTGCATCTCGTTTTCTCATTGACTCGCTTCACAATCACGGATTTTGCAGTTCGTACAAAGAGGTGAAACGGTTTGGACAAAATGCGGCTGTAGATCAAGGCACTACATACCCAACTACACTACTACCGCTGTGGCAAACTTCGCTCCTGTTCGGACCATCAAGGCCCTCATGATCTGGACTAATGCAAATTATCCATCACGGTGCCCATCCACCTAATTCATCTGTCGTGTTTCTACCTATGATCGACATGAGCTCAAGCGACACCACGTGCATCTACTCCACCGCCAACTACGTTGCCCAAGCCCATCATGCCCAACGTCATAGTATGCCAACTATCGTAACCTTTGACCAGCCACTATGGTGGAGAGCAAGATCAATCATACTTTCCGAACCTGATGGAAGCCCACTGTGACGCGTAGTGCTTAGATTGGGTGCTTTCCACATGGAGATGAGCTTTTTTGGAAGCACAGGTCACCTGGTGGCTGGCTCGGGTTTGAAGGAGCAGTGGAGCACATCCTGACAGAAAAGGCCATTTCAAGAACAGTACGTGCACCCCTCATGTTAGATGCAGTTCTGAATGGGCTCATGCTCTCCAACTCCTTCCCAAGCCACACGATGCACTACAACATCAATATTTTTATCCAACAGGTGAAATTGCATTAGAGGCCGACGGCGAAGTCCGTCCAGATTTAGTTGTGGCACGCCAGTTGTGTCAACACATTGTGTCTTTGTTGAATGACCGCACAGCACAGCTATGGCTACAGTACATGGATATGGTCCGGATTCTTAGAAAATTCATGAAGGCAGAGCGCATGGGAAACTAGTATCTACATCTTGAAGCTTTGTCGGGGATGCTACCTTATCTGGCTGCCTCCGGGCATTCTTTGTATGCTAAGTCAGCCAGGCTTTACTTGCAATCCATGCTCAGAAAATGATTGACAGTGCCTCCTTCTCCACCTGGCTGTAATTCTTCTCTGCCGACGTCAGCGTTTTGGAGGCGAAGGCGATCGGTTCCTCAGTGCCATCCGGTGCACACTGAGAAATAACAGCCCCGATGCCATAAGACGAAGCGTCGGCGGCCAGAGATATCGGCCTAGTTGGATCGTAGTGGACCAAGCGTGTTTTCTGGGCCAGCATCTCCTTCAGTCGGTTGAACGCCTGGTCGCACTCAGCGGACCAGGCCCATTTGACGTCCTGTCTGCGCAGTCGGTTTATAGGGGCGTAGATGGTAGAGAATGATGGCAAGAACTTTCCATAATAGTTCAGCTTGTCGATGAAGCTTTCCAGCTGTTTAACGTTCTCTGGCGTCGGAAACTTGACGAAGGCGTTGACGCGTTCCTCAGACGACTTGAGACCATCTGCTGAGATCACATGTCCTAGGTATGTGACCTGCTGTTGGAAGAACTTATACTTGTCAATTCGCAGTTTCATTCCATACTCGTTCAACGCAGAGAGGACCTGCTTGAGGTTGTGTAGGTGTTCTTCCTTCGTCCGTCCTGTGACGATCACGTCGTCCAGGTAGGCAGTCACATATGGAATGCCGGAGAACAGATTGTCGACTAACTTCTGGAAAATGGCCGGCGCTGGTGCCGGTCCAAACGACAATCGATTGTACCGGAACAGTCATTTGTGCGTGTTTATGACGAGTAGTTGCTTAATGGCTTGCTCTACTTGTAGATATGCGTCAGACATGTCAAGCTTTGAATGTAAGAGAAAGCATGCTGAACGAGAGTCAGACTATGAGAAGGCGAAACGAATGGTGAAACCAAAAGGGAATTCACAGTGGAGAAATAACACACGCAAGAACAGAGTGCAGTAACGAAATCTGAGAGAAGACGCATCGGCTGTGGGAAAGAGGATTGACCACGCATCATCTGCGGCGAGCCGTTCGTGAACAGCAGGTCAAGAGAAGTGTCGATGCAGTGTCACATGTGTCAGAAATTGGCCACAAACAACGATTGCACGTTAGGACTGCCAGGGTTCATCTGTCCAAACTGCGAGTCAGATAGTAACTGAACGAAGCTGTCTGTTGGCCGTTGCATTAAGTTATATAACTTTAATTTGTATTACGTTATGTAAGTTGACAGTGAAGAACTGTCGTAATTATGTTCGTTAGGTACGTGCGTTAGATAATATAATTCCACGTCAGCACGAAAATGGAACATGAAAGAAACCAGTATGACGAATGTGCAAAAGCCCGGCAAGATTGTTGCCACGAAAGAGTTCGCCAGGTGGAGAAAGTGACAAGAGGGGAGCGTGGCGCTAGTATCACCGTCATCTGAGGGATGAACCCCGGAGCGTGGCGCTACCATCACCGTCATCTGAGGGATGAACCCCGGAGCGTGGCGCTACCATCACCGTCATCTGAGGGATGAACCCCGGAGCGTGGCGCTACCATCACCGTCATCTGAGGGATGAACCCCGGAGCGTGGCGCTACCATCACCGTCATCTGAGGGATGAACCCCGGAGCGCGATAGTAACATCACCGTCATATGCGGGATGAACCCGGTCGGCACGTATCTGCTACCAATGTTCTTCTTCCCGAGAAAGAGGATGGTTCAAACGCTGATGACAGGTGCGCCACGTCAATCCGTTGGCTACTGCAGTTCCAACAGTTGGATGGACTCTAATTGTTCTAATTGTGAGGTGGCTGGAGCATTTTGTCAATTTCGCAAATGCATCAGTTGACGTTCCTCAGATCATAATCCTCGATGGTCACCACAGTCACAAGACTTTGGCTGCAGTAGAGTATGCGAGGAGCCGTGGTATTACCTTGATCAGACTGCCACAGCATACCACACACATGTTGCACAAGTCCAATGTACAAAGCAACGGCTGACCGCTGGATGGTCGCCAATCCTGGAAGGAGAATCACCGTATACGACGTAGCATCAATATTGGGAAAGGCGTTCCTGCGATCCACCACACCAGACAAAGCCGTGGCATGCTTTCGCGCGTGTGGAATTTGGACATTCGACGCAGAAATCTACACGGATGATGACGATGTTACCTCTGCGGTCACCGATGAGGATGCCTTGCCACCGAAAGCTAGATCATCGTCAGCCGTGCCGCCATCTGCCTGATCTTTCTCAGTACAGCCGCCAACTGCCGGATCATCCTCAGTACTGCCGCCAACTGCCGGATCATCCTAAGTACAATCGCCAACTGCTGAATCATCTCCAGCACTACAGACTACTGCTGGTTCATCCTCAGTACTGCTGCCAACTGCCAAATCATCCACAGTACTGCCGCCAACTGCCGAATCCTCCTCCGTACAGCTGCCAAATGCCGGGGCATCTTCAGTACAGCCGCCAACTACCGGATTATCATCAAAGCAACAACCAACTGCTGGATCATCCTCAGTACACCCGTCAACTGCCGGATCATCATCAGTACAGCCTCCAAACGCCGGATCATCTATAACCTTGCTGGCAACACGCCAGTTGGTCAATGAACTTATAAAAAACTGTCGCCAAAACCCAACCTATCCCGTCCACGCCCGAGGCCACGTGTTGCTGAATCACCTGCGGTGCTGACTTCGCCGACTTATAAGAGAAAACTTGCCGAGCAAGAGTCAAACAATAAGTAGGCAAAGCGAATGGTGCAACCAAAAGGGAATTCACAGTGGAGAAATAACACAAGCTAAAACGCAGTGCAGTAACGAAACCACACACAAGACGCATCGGCTGTTAGGAGGAGGATTGACCATGCATCATCTGCGGCGAGCCGTTCGTGAACAGCAGGTCAAGAGAAATATCGATGCAGTGTCACATGTGCCAGAAATTCGAAACAAACAACGATTGCATGTTAGTACTGCCAGGGTTCATCTGTCCAAACTGCGAGTCAGATAGTGACTGAACGAAGCTGTCTGTTGGCCGTTGCATTCAGTTACAGTACTTGAATGTTTATTACGCTATGTTACCTGACAGTGAAGGACTGTCGTAATTCTGTTGGTTAGGTACCTGTGTTGGATAATGTGATTCCTACACTCCATTTTCACGTGGATCACGAGTTTGTCTCCTTTCAGTATTCGTATGCTCTACGATGGTAAAGTTATATTACATGACAGTGAAGGACAGTCGTAATTATGTAGAATATATATCTATATCGGATAAGATAGTACATTCACCACTCCATTTTCATAATGATCACTAGATTTTCTCATTTCAGTATTCGTATGTTGTATAATAAAACCGTATGGAGCCCCGGCTGCCTCGGGCGCCACACGAAGGGGCTTCTTGCCCCAGGAATGGGACATGGCGCAAACTTGGGACAATCTTTTTAATTAACGATTTCAAAAGTCACTGTTGTCAAAGTCACAAATCCTGTGATAGAACATATAAAACCTCACGGCAATCGAATGACATTAACAGGAAGTCAAAATGACAAGTTTTCCATCAATAATGTTTTGAGTTACTGGTCCGTGTTACCATCAACATTTGGGGGGAACTAACCTGTTTGCAGCAGTATTCGTATCAGCTTATTGTCAAAACCGGCCGTTTTAAGAATCAAATGCTTGACAAAAATAATTACCCTGAAATGTTATCGCAAAACGTGGTGCTCACAAAGTGCGCACGTTTACTGAATTATATCGTCAAAAATCAGCCATAACGTACATAAAGGTGATGTAATGTAAATTAATAAATCAAAAAAGGAGACGTCACCAGTAGTACAGGTATCGTATCAAAACATGCTGATATGATTTTTTGGGATAGGATTAATTATGCAGCTTAAAAACTTTTGGAAAGACGTGGTGCCCGGATATCTAGAATCGTTTGGGGGTAAAGGAAGAACGCTGCGTTGGAGGCAATGTAAACAGTCGCGCGAGTGTTTGTGTTTGTGCTACGTTTTACTTCTAGACGATTTGCATCTCAGGTATCAAATTCAGGGATTAATCTATGACCCCTGAAAAGAAAAGGAACTTTTTGTTCTCGAAATTTATGAATGTTATGAATGTTTTCTGCGTTTGTACGAAGCTACATCAACAGTCAGTCAACCAGCTTGAAAATATTTGTAGAAAACACGCTCACCTTTGCATAAATTCACTCCAATGTACATCACGTTTGTTAAATGTCAAATAAGAATAATTCAGGAAACCGTCTTCTCCATTGTTCTTCTATGTGTGTGTACAGGCATCTCAGGATGGACATATTTGTTACTAGAAATATTATTCAATATTGATATCGAACTATAGTTGAAGCATTACGACATTACTGTATGATAAAAAGCTATCACGTTTTTATTATATAGATTACCAGTTCTGAATGTAGGACACAGGGTATTTTGAACATATTGTGTTTGTTCGAAACACTACCGTACTGTTTTAAGGGTGAACGTTTTTACGCTAATGCACCATCAGTCACACCTACTGTGTGCAGCCTCGTCATATGTCAGATAGTGTTCCTCAAGGGGACGGTTGCACGAACCACGTGTAAGGTGCAATATGTACAGTTGACACAGATATTGTCGTGCTGACAATTCCTTGTATTCATTTTTGCAGCACGTTGTCCTTCTTAAAGGCAGCCTGTAGAATATGTTTGCCGTTAAATACAAGCAAGACGTCACACGTACATAAAGAAATAAAACAAACGTTCTTTCCTTTAACTGTTGCGTCATTGTATTTTTATTAATTGCCAAAGTTGCTATTGGTCTTCTTACTAATAAGTTTCAACCAAGCCATGTGCACAATCTGACACGCTATTTGTTTAACACGAATCGTAGTGCTAATAATTATTATTGTTACCCGCACATACGGATCTCCATATGTGACATCTAATGGTTCCAAGACACGTCCGTCAATATTTACAAATTGCTTACAGTTTGAGGATAGCGTTTAATCAAATACTTTGCTACACCTCGCACAACGTAATAATTCGCCGTGCTGATACATATTCCATTGTCTGTCCATAGTATCGAAATGCTTTGTTATATCAATAAATATATAAATAATTTTTGGTTACTGTGATTAATGTAGATATGTCGCTTAATAGTTCAATTTATTTCACGAGTACGACGACGAGTACCGTTAATTTCGAAGCTTTGTTTTGGTTCATACACTCTTCCGTTGTACGGGGTCACGAGTGTAACTGTCAAAAACACGTGGCTATAGATTAATTAAAACTGAATTGTTGACGTGATGCAAACTTACGAAGTATTATGTGGTGTCAAACTTGGAGACGAAATGGAATCGCTACAACCGCCCGGAAAACTGAGTTTCGAAGGAAACAACGAAGAAAATTTGTAAGATTGGTATCAAAAGTTTGACATCTACCTCTAAGCCACGGACAAGTGTAAACGACCCGACAACATACGTTGCGCGTTGCTGTTACCCTGCGCAGGTGAGGAAGCAATTGAAGTATTCAATACTTTCACCATCGCTGAAGAGAACAAAAACAAGTTTGCCTACCTTGTAGAACAATTTGAGAAATATATGCAAGGAAATAAAGATATGGCGCATGGAAGACTGCGTTTTAATGATAGAACACCGAAAAAAGGCGAGTCCTCACATATTTGAGGAAGATAGCAAAAAGATGTAAGTTCGAGCAGTTAACCGTAGGATTAATTCGTGACAAAATTATTATAAGGAATCAGAAGTGTCGAAACTTGAACAAACTAATGAACATACACGAACTTACACTTGACAAGATGATCATGATTTGTAAAAATTAGTTTAAATGTCTCCAGGATAAAGGAAATGTCATTGGTTGATGACCCAGACGTTCATGTCTTAATGAAAGACAGGAAGTTCACTAGAAAATCAGAAAACAAAGGTCCACGGCAAAATCAAGGCAGATTCAGGCAGTACCACGAAAATAGTAACTACACTTTCGCGTAAAGAAGAAATATATAAAGTGCGGCTATGGTCGTCACGAAGGACCACCCTATCCTGCTGCTGGACAAATATGCCACAGATGTCATGGAAGAGATCACAACAAGATATGTTGTAGAGCCAGATGTCCAAGGCCAAACGTGGCAACACGGAAGAAAATGCACGTAGTAGAAGAACACGACTTTGTGGTTGACACTATAGAAGAAGACAAGAAGACTGAATCCTGAATTGTGCCATTGTGTCATTCCTATTAATCTTGAAAAAGGCAGTGATGTGAACATAACACCAATGAAAAACCACAACACCCTTCCAAGGAGGCCCGCAAATGAGAGCTACAAAATTAAGCTTACCACCTACAATGGGGAAGAAGTTCTTATATCAGTACAAACAATTTTGACTGTGAAATACAAAGGACACTCAATGCGAGCATTGTTTATCATCTGTCCAGGTCAAGTTCAGCCTATATTGGGAAAACATATGTGTGATGACGTGGGTCTTGTGAAGGGAGTTGTTGAGCAAGCTGATAACAAGAAAGCTCCTGATATATTGGAAGAATACGAAGACTTGTTTAGATAGAACGGTACCCGACACAACGTGATCCGCCTGTGAATTTGTATTCTAAGTTTGGTTTGTCAAACTCGCTGGTCTAAGTTTGTGGAACTTGTGGAATTCTATATGTCTATTTTACTGAAATTGTACAAATGTCTATTTGCTCCCATGCTCCCTCTTTACCTGACTATTTGCTCTCTTGCTCCATTTTTGTCTTTCTATTTCCTCCATTGCTCCCTGTTTAGCTGTCTATTGTTTTCTCTAGCTCCCTTTTTACCTGTCTATTTCCTCCCTTATGTGAATTTGATGAATTTATCTCTGTATCTAAGTCAATTTCCTGAATTGACTCTATCTCGGTGAATTTCATGCCCAAGTCCCTAATATGTTTGGTTCGTGCAACTTGTTGGTGTAAGTTTGGTTCTTGGAACTCGCTGGTCTAAAATTTAGTTCATGGCACCTCGCTTGTCAAGTTTTGTTATTGCGACAAACAAAGATACAATTACCCAGACGTATCCATCCTGAATGTATTGAGCGATGGACCGACCACATAGTACACACAGAAGGGTAATTTTCATGTCCTGTCATCTGATTCATTCAAGTTAGGATTCAGTGCAGTATCTTGACATACTTTGGAGTCGGGACAGGGGGAATGAGCCCCAGGTGGGATTGGTCGGTCATTCAAGCGGTCTGCAGATCGCCATGTTTGAATCGGTCGGGACATTGCAAATCCAAATACCCTTTTCTGTTGTTGATCAGGACGTAATCGTCGGGAATACAGTGGAGTCCAGGAAACCCAACCTACCAACTGTAAAGAGCAGCATGAATATCCACCAAATCAGTTCAACGCAGGCCGGGATCAGTTGTGACTGTGCATTGTCGGAAGGCCCTTGTTATAACTTGAGAGAATTCCGCTTCTGTGTACAAAACTAAGGATCCGCAATTCCTGGTCCATTCCTGTCTAACTGCCCCTCCACTGGTTCATCCCAGTCTCACCGCGAGACCAGTTCGATGTTATGTAAACATCAAGGAGCAAATGTCCAAGTAGCCAAGAACGTGTAATTTTCAGTGGCTGATATGGGGTTTCAAAGACCTGATGTGATCAATCAGGCCCACGTGGGCACGTTCTGTGTGGTTCTATACGACAACAAACCTTATCCCGGAATTATTGTGAGCGTTGATGACGACGACATCGAATAAACTGTATGGCAAGTTTTGGCAACAACAGATTTGTTTGGCCTAGTTTGAGAGATAACATAAGTACCTATTCCGAGAGGACGTTCTTCATGTGATTGACGAGCCCGTGAGGGTTAGTCACAGGTCATACAAGATCAATGACGACACATTAAACGATAGGCTGCAATCGACAATCACGTGGAGTCGCTCTGAGTGGGAGAAATAACAATCAGCTAGTCATAAAAATGCTTTCTATTTGGCAATCAGCATTACCTTTGTTTAATATTGATTACAATATTGTATCAATATACTTATTATCAAAATATTATGTGTGATACATAACCTATTGTACACACTGATTTAGCCGTTTTAATCAACTTTGTGATTTGGAGATGTGTATTCCTTGCTATAAATTATGGTGTTTGATCGCACTGTCACTGGTGTTAATATTTGTCACTGGTGATACTCCATCAGATACTGGTGTTATGCCCCTCATTTTATTTTCTAGAGCCAAAATAGCGTCCATGCACATAGCTTTTTAGCATTATTTATTCTTACGCTGACATATATGCATCTATCAGGGTAATCAATGTATGGTGAGTTCACTGACAAAACTTATGCGTTATGATACTGGTCAACATATGCTCTTTAGCTTCCGATGGCATGTAAAAAATCAAAGATTTGACAGTTGAAACTATTTTAGCTGATTGTTTTTACAAAACATTGATACGACGCATTGCCCATATTACATACAATATAATATATATCTACACATTGTCAGCATGTATGCAATCGTGTATATTTTGTCCGTAACACCTGTAACAAAAAAATGACGTCATCATTATCAGAATCCTAAAATGATATAAATATGCCAGATTCAGCTATACCCATTAAGTGATGCGTTGAACGTTAGGTGAGCATTAATCGTAGCCACAGCAGGACAATTTCCTACTGGGTCGCCTCCGCCCGAATATCTACTTCGAAATATTACGGTATTTGGAGAATGACCCATATATATTGATATAAGAAGAACAAGAAATTGTAAAGCTGGTAAGTAGAAACTAAAATTGTTTTGGCTTAGCCATCAGGAAATATTAAATGGTGTGTACAAAAGGCGAACATCTTATCGTCAATGACTAAACCAAACAGTTTCATTGATCGATAAGATCTACTGAGAAACAACCAGACAGACCAGCTGACATAAATTTCGTTGGAATTTGTGAACGTAATCTCTAAAATATTGCTCTTTCTGCAATTGTTTTCCATCAATACGGCTGTTTGGCGTTTACGCCGCCTCGCACTTGTGCTACAAGTCGTTCCGCCCCACTGGTTCACGCCTGCTCCGCCAAAGTAAACCCTTTTTTTAAAAGCAAACTCTTTTTAAAACATACGAATGGATCACTGTGTTGACGACGTTTTGCTGCCGTCTAGCATTTACTCGACCGGTCGATCCGTTTCGTTGCGTCACACCTAATATATATAAAAAAACATTAACGAGTACAAAAAAACTCATATGAATTATTGTGTTCACAAAATTGTATGCATTTTGTTTCGGTTGGTAGTAGCAATTGTTTTTTTGTAAGAATATCTGCGACGGTTTGCAGCTCTCTTTGAAACTGATCTGCAATTCACCAAAAAGGGAGATGGTCATTGAACGTTTCCTTTGCCAACCCTGGGCAGCGGTACATGTTAATCATGCTTATATTTCTGTTAATTTTCCCGAGAGCACCAACGCTCGTATCCACTTCCTGCCGTTTCGAAACGTGGGTAATGTCGATAAACTCAAAGGTGTTGTATCAGAGTATTTCGAAAGTTGGTCGTCCTAGTTTATAACATGGAAGTACGATATATCACACATAAAAAACTAGTAAACCTTTCTCGTGGACTCACAGAGGCGATGCGCTCAATCTACGATAACTCGTAGGGGCGCTGCATTAGCAACATTAAAAGTAGCTAAACCACTTGCTCTAATAATTATTTGAGTAGGCGCCATCAGCCATCACCCATTTCCCATACAAAAAATTCCCCATAAACTTATTGGTGTCTGCGGTCATGGCCTTGTCGTGGTAAACGTGTCCCTCGCGACATGCAGCGCACACTTCCTCGCCAAATCGACGGAAGCAGGCGACCGATGTGTACTCGATGACCTGATAGAAGTGGGTCACCTCAAGTCCGTGCTCGAGGTACCATCGCAAGAGAGGTGTGGCGAGCAAGATCTTATATCTGGTATAACTTCCGATGAGCATGCAGCGCGGGATAGCCATGATGTCTTGTTCTTCGGCCTATCGACGCAAGAACGGTCAGAGGTCATCACGGGTCATGTGAATGTTCTTGAAGACAGGTTGCATCTAGGCAAAGTGTGCGCGCAATTCCTCCCGTACACGAATGTCGCACTGTTGGGTATGCTTATCAGGCTCTATTGTGATGTCATCTTCCGTTGCACGTGTCGACGGCGAGGAAAGGCGGCGTCCAGAAATCGTTTCACGCAGGGTCGCTTTTCATGTTTTTTCACTCGCATTCCCACAGCTCGACGACCTTGACAAAGTGTCGAAGGTAGGCAGTATTTTTTCGGGTTTCGGCGAGCAGTTGAGCCATGGGTTTCCGGTTGAACTCGTTGATCTCTCGTCGTCTACACGGACATCCGTGGTAGTAGCATCCATGAAACTGATAGGCAGTCTCTGTTTCTCTGCACCATCCATCCACCAGCAGCATGCCGATTCTCTTCTCTCGCCGTTGGTCTGATGACGTCCGGTACATTCGGATTCCCACGGTAGCAATTCTGCGGGCCTCTGTCCGGTCGGCTGTGCCGGTTCGGGCCGTAAGTCTTTGTAGTTGTAGCGTGTATCATCCCGTCGGCATGTCTTGCGATAGGGACCAGAGGTACAGTGCTTTCGCGTCATAGCCAACTATGGACTGACACGTTCGAGCTGCTTCTCCTTAGTCGTCCCGACGTATCTTAGTGACCCCTTTCTCGTGAAGATGAGGAACGCCCCTCCGACGATGTTATGTGTGACCAGCTGAAGAAGATCCTTGTTCGTCTCGATGATGAGCATAAAGAAGGTCTTCGCCAGAACAAAGTTGAACAGGTAGGTCAAAGTCAAACCTTGTATGCTGATGCCTTATTTAAACATGTCGAGACCGCTTTCCCGGAAGAAGCAAACTGTTTGTTGATGGCCTCCAAGAATGGTAGGACGTCCCTGTTGTTGTACCAGACGAGAAAGTCCAGCGATGTCTTCATGTCGTTATCTCGCCACTTCTCTTGACAACGGGTGTAGTCTTCGTCAGATATACATTCGATCTTCAGTCGACTGAAGAAGGCCTATTTGCGGTGTCGTCGAATCTCTCCAAGCTGTTGATGTATTCGTACGGGGAATTGCCTTTCGTGACCTCGCATCCGTACGCTTTCAAATACTTATAGTACATGAATCCAGGTGCGATGTAATGAGTATGAGTGATGTCGATTAATTTCATGTCATCTGTCGATAGACATATTAAAACTAGTGTTATGTTTAAACACGAAAAACTCGCCTTCACCCTCGTTGACTTTGTCTTCCTTCTCCTCCTCCTCCCTCTCGTCTGTTGTTCCTGGACAAGAAGTAGGGCACATGGACCGTTTGACGACATTGAGATCGTCCCTTCCCGAGTGTCACAAAATCGAGTGTAAGTATTAATAAATTAATAAATTGGCGGTACCCGATTTGACATAGCAAGTTATAGGTGCAGGTGCACTAGGATTCGAAGTGAACGAGAGACATAACGTGACATCAGATATGTATGTACGAGAAGCCAACTGGCGTTCCCATTTAATACATCAACAATAAACAAAAGCGGTTCAGTGATAGTTGGCCAACGGTTACTCTGCTATGACATTATATTTATAACACCATACATTGTACTCGACGAGTATGCATCCAAATACAAAACTACATGGGAGACAATTTAAACAGCTGGTCACTTACATGAAGACGGGTATACACCGTAGTAAATTCTATGAACTGTAACCAATGAATGTCTCGTGATGTGCGAATGTTAACGTTCGCATCGGTCGCGTTCGGCGAGATGTCAGGACGAAGTCGAAAGTCGCTCGGCGTTCGGCGAACGAATTCACGTAGATGAAAGCAGGCGACTCGGGCGATCAAGTAGACGGTAGATTTGCTTTGTCGATCCCACGCGATTCACCAGGCGACAACACATAAACGATGTCACGACTTCGGCGATGTCGAGAAGGTCTGTCACGGAGTCGGTGTTACGACAGCTAGCAGACGAAACGGTGGTGGCCTTGCATTCGAAGATCACATCAAAACGGAACTGCAGTCGGTTATCGCTCAGTCTTCTTCAACGCGTGAGAAGTGCAGCGTCTCACAACTAATCAGTACTGTTGAAATCGTAGAAGTATTTACTACAGGCGTTGGGCGGACACACGTTTCAGCCCAATTCCTGGAGACGAGAGTGCAACACTTTCTTCTGCTCAAATGTTCGTCTGGCCACGAATGGCTTGACGACCGGAAGTTAGTCTGACCAATTGCAACACTTAATACAAATTAAAGTCGCTTCAAAAACTGGCTCCCGAATCTATTCACACTTCGTAGCAATCCATTCAACTCGCTTTAAAATTAAAAGTTTAAAATAGATTTTGCGAGCTAAACGTATGGGTATATAAGTGCTCATTCAATCTTTAACTTACGTGAATTACTTACATAATTAATATCACTGGATTCCCTGTATCGAGCCGGATACAACAATATTCATCGTACATTCCAACTCTCATGAATTAATCCATAATTTTAATAAAACACGCACTCTATTCATAAGCTACGTGTGACCCTAGTGTTTTCCACACCTACATTTCTGTAAACAACTTTTATAAGTTCATAATATAATCTTCTTATAACCACAACATAAGTAGTTTGCAAGGTCACCATATTACCAGTCATGTTAAATAATTTCTACTGGTACCAAATTTGGTATACCTAACCATAGAAATAGTGGTGTACGCTACAAATGAAATTAATTAAATCTGACTCGTCGGCACTTAAAATGTTACACGCCTTAATCGCCAGAGGGCACCAGCGTATACCTCCGCGACAATACATACCAGAGATGACAGCAGCATCCCATCAACCATACTTTGTATACAAAACCACTGTTCTAAAGCCTGATTAAATTCTATACAAACCACTTTGTGACATTACCCCGGCCTTAAAGAATTTAATCTGCGCCAATCTGCATCAAATATCTTCCTAATTTTGATCGTTTCGTCACACTTAATTAGCGTATTATTAAATTATGTGTTGGTAAAATTTTAGGTTACATTAAGATATTAATGTATTTGTGAAAAAATTGCAAAGTTACTTAAGTGATTTGAATATAATATTAGTAACCAATTTTAAATGAACATTTAGTTGATAGTTAAATGATAATGTGTCAATTAAATTAGTCAATTTTTATGAAGTTACTTAACTAAATTACACTACTTTCTTGTAATGTTAATTGATTAAATTAACTTAAGTGCTCTAATAAGTTGAAAATAATCCCTATTCATTCAGCGTTAGTACATATAAAGTTATTAAAATACCTTGTAGCTATTAAATAGCATTTATAATGGTTTTAGAGTAAACACCATTCTTCACACTAGTGGTTTGAGGTGTGACAGTCTTGAAACCAGTAGCAATGTGTGTGTGTGTGTGTGTGTGTGTGTGTGTGTGTGTGTGTGTGTGTGTGTGTGTGTGTGTGTGTGTGTGTGTGTGTGTGTGACAGTGTCAGTGGTATGGTTAGAAATGGTTAAAAATCACGATAATATACTATAAAAATAATTACAATACAAGTTACACACACACGGCAGGTTTATCGTGTTGGTTATATGGATATATATGTACAAGAAATACGTTCTACCCTAAATAAAAACACGTCTTTTCTAGTATATAAGAGTTAATAACTCTACCAACAGGAAATAATTAATTAATTACTTCCTTTTTCAGACGTGAAACATCCATGGTCTGGACAAAAATGACCAATACTTGGCTAAAACCCCAAATTAGACCAACAAAAACTCCAATTGTATAAGTGTGGCCTATGTCAAAAAACTGTGTTACTATGTCTTATAGAGTCAGAGTCATAATACAGTTTTGATCACATTTATGTAAAATTGTATATACAAACCCGTTTTCTGACATAAAAATCAAACATCGGAAAGTCCAACAACCTATACCATAATCAGAAACGTATGTATAGAACATATAAAATGGTTGTCTGCTTGTAACAAAAAAGCCTACGAAAATGTTCTGAGCACTTTTCTCGTCCTTGGCCGCCCGTCTTTAGACGAGTTTCCTGATGACGTGCGCATAAATTAAATCCACCTGCGCGCGCATGCTGGCACAGAACCAAACAGAAACAAGGCAGTGGCGTGTGCGTTTGAGTCGTCATGCCATCTTGGTGTTGTGCTGTCGGGTATGAGAATCGCTCAAACACACATCCACACTTAGAATTTTACAGTATCACACTTTTCACACACAAAAAGTCAATTATGGCTTTATGCCATACGGAGAACCGATTTTACCGACACACTCATTAGCAATGCAAGGTTGTGCAGTGCACATTTTGTGTCAGGTAAGGGATCTGTCGTTATTTATTGGGGGGTGTGTGAGGTGGGCGGGACTAGTTAGAGAATACTGTAATTTAAATTTCACCCCACTCAGAACTACTTTGCATTGGAATATGACCACAGTTTGTCCATTAACAGTGGTAACGCGTTACTATGAATACGTTTCTGTAATGTTATTGATATAATTATGTTTTTTTTTAAATTGCAAGGCACATCCAAAAAATCCTGCGCATTGAAAACTGGTTACATCCTTTATTCCTCCTTCCCACTCCCACCCTTAATCAGTTATATATCGGACAGTTAGTTTGGCCTACAATTTCACTGACAATTCTCACGGCAAACTTCTGCTTGTGTATAACTTGATTATTTCATTTCATGTGTGATAACAGGTGAATAGTTAAATATGTGTACAAACAATCTTAATGATTTAACTTGTTTTCTTAAATAGCATTATATTGTGCGTTAGTTTTTTTGCATTGTTTCATATTAATTTCACTATTTTTCAGGGAAATGCTCAATGGATTCAATGTTCAATGGATTCAAACTTTGTCCCGTCGGTATTTGCATATAAAAAGAGTAGAGCTGATTATGTCCATAAGATAGAAAAACATGAACGTGCACAACAAACTTTTAAAATTGACAGAAATGGGCATCCCTCTGACCAGTCTGTAGGGCCATCAGAACTAGAAAAAGAAGCAGACGATGCCCTGATAGACTTAAGACCAGATGCAGGTCCACGTGACATTCCAATTATTAGCATCTTCTACATATTATACATTCGTGTTGTGTTTATTGTGGTGTGACAGTGTGTTGAATGTTGATGGTGTAATTTAGCAAGATTTAACAAGATTGCCATCCAGAAAATTAACTCTAGATGGCAGATGGTCAAGGAAGCATTTAGGCTTATCGAGAGTCCAATTCTTTTCATTTACGAGTATCTCGTCCTTTTAAGATAAGTTTCGATTTTATTTTTAAACATATTCACGCTACTAGCACCAACACAATCAGGAGATAATCTGTTGCATTCTTGTGAAGTCCTTTGTGAGTATGAGAACTTTCTTATATATAATCTACATTGCTCCTTTACTAATGTAACTTCATGTCCTCTGATCCTTCTATCTTTCTTAACTGAGAAAAACATTATTTCTATTAATATTTTCACAATGATTCATATTTTAAACACTTCTATTTGATCTCCTCTCAATCTCTTGGTCTCTAGTGTTGTTAAACCACATTCTTTTAGGCGTATTTCGTAAATAAGATAACTCAGTTTTGGTATCATTTTAGTTGCTCTCCTCTATAATCTTTCTAGCATATGTATGTCCTTCCTGCGATATGGCCTCCACACTTGTATACAATATTCTAAGTCCTAAATATTGTTTTGTACAGCGGTAATATTATATCTTTTTCCACATACGTTATGTTTCGCCTAATTAATCCAAGTTGATTTCCCTTTGAAGCGGCAATACCGCACTGCTCTGAAACCTTCATATCAGCAATAATGGTTAACCCTAAGTCATTTTCTTTTACATTAGTATTTGGTACAAGACCTCCCACTGTATATTGTACATCTTCGTTCCCATGTCCTCTGTGGAGGCATTTACATTTCCCAAAATTAAACAACATTTGCCAATTTTCAGACCATGTTATCAACCTGTCAATATCAGCTTATAAATGCTGTCTATCTCCATCACGTTTAATCCTTCTAGACAATGTTGTATCATCCGCAAATTTCAACACCTTGCTTTTTATATCATTGTACAAATCGTTGATATATATTACAAATAATATAGTTCCCTGTACTGATCCCTGTGGTACCCCACTCCTCAAAACTGATTTCCAGTCTTGTATCCATCAACTACTACCCGTTGTCTTCTGTCAATTAGCCATTTTTCTATCCAGTTAATTGAACCATTCCCATGCCATGGGCCTTTAGTTAAAGCAGTAATCTTTGATGTGGCACTTTGTCGAAAGCTTTCTGAAAATCTAAGTAGATGATATCTACTGGTGATCCCTCGTCTACCCTACTCCAAAAATCATAACATATTTGTTAAGCATGACAACGTTTTTAGAAACCCATCTTGACATGAGTTTAAGAAGTTACATTTAACAAGAGAAAATACACCTTGTGATCTTTAGTTACACTCTTAGAAATGTACCGTTAAATTACGGTAAAATGACTGGCAGCACGGGTGCCAACCGAATACCGTAAATTTAACGGTATAATGATTTACGGTGTACCGTATTTTTTACGGAATAATACTGTAGAATTTACGGTAGCATATTGATGGTGTACAGTATTTTTACGGAATAATACTGTAGAATATACGGTAGCATATTTACGGCATACCGTATTTTACGGAATAATACTTTAGAATATACGGCAGCATATTTACGGCGTACCGTATTTTTACGGAATTATGCTGTATAATATACGGTAACATCTTTACGGCGTACCGTATTTTTACGGAATTGTGCTGTAGAATATACGGTAACATTTTTACGGCGTGCCATATTTTTACGGAATTGTGCTGTAGAATATACGGTAGCATCTTTACGGCGTACCGTATGTTATGCGGAATTGTACTGTTGGTTATACGGTAGCATATTTACGGTGTACCGTATTTTTTACGGAATTGTGCTGTAGAATATACGGTAGAATGTTTATGGTGTGCCGTTTTTCATGCGGAATTATACTGTTGATTATACGGTAGAATTGTTTCTGTGTACTGTATTTTATATGGAATTGCAGTGTAGCATATACAGTTCAATTTTTATGGTGCCATATTTTGTACAGTATAATATTTACGGCATATTGTACTTTTAAGTTATTATATTAGCGAATATACATAGATTATTAAGTAAGGTGATGGTAAAATGACTGACTGCACGGGTGCCAACTAAATAGGGCCTCCTACTAATGTAATGGCAGACAGAACACCTCTGACCTTGCCCTACATGAAGAAAACATTGCACATGGACTGCACTATATATATATATATACAGATGTATGCACATCACATTTATATCAGAATAAAGCATTGATATATAAACTCTGCTGATGCTTAATGGCAATACCCTGAGCTCATCTACTACAGGAAGACACAGAGTAATTGTTGGTAAAGGTAATTATTTATTAATGGTACCAACAGAACAAAATACATGCATATTGGTGAGATAGCTAGACAGCTAACACAAACATAAGCATGCTTATCACATAGAAACCTATAATTAATTAACAAGATTGCAAATGTTGGGGGGGGGGGGCATTTGTCCCACAATATAAAGTGACATCAGCATAACAATTATAACGCTGTTAAAATTCAACGTTATGCAGACCTATCATACATGCATTTGAAATGCACAACTTTTGTAGAAGATTAACAAACCCTGTAGGAAAAATTCAGAAGGAAAGGGTTAAAACATACTGCATACGTATTAAAAATGCACTCAAAGTAAAGCATATACACTAACATTTTCTAAAAACTTGATGGTAAAATGTACATAAAAACATCAAAACACGATGTCAAATGTAATAAAGGTCAACTTACTGTATTCATATTGGAGTAAAACAGTATATGCTAAAAACCTTATCAAAACCCAATGGGAAAATGTACAGGGAAGTTTTAAAACAATGTAAATTGTTACAAAGGTCAATGGTGTGCATACATATTGTGTATGCATTTGAAGTAAAACATGTACACATTAGAACCATCCTCAACACCCTATGGAGAAAAATACAAGGAAGGTGTACACAAAGTGTTGAATGTTTACTATTATGCTAAAAGGAAAATGTTAACATTCGTATACCATAACCTTTACTACAGCCAAACATGAACAATGTTAATTTAATCTGTATCTACTGGACAGTATACATGTGTAAACATAAAATAGATTACACAAGGTGTACATTTCCTATAAAAAAGTACCCGCTTTCATAGAAGCTTCTACAACATTTTATCCCTATCCAATAGGTGGCAGTTGTTGTGACCTAATGCACTAAGCTAAACAGAGGAAAAGTTGTATTGTTCTGACCACAGAAGGATAAGTAAGAACATTACTATCAACCATGAAATCCATTATTTGAGATTTAATTAAGGGAAGACTCCTCACCTAAATGTTTTTCTGAACAAAATACTCAAAAAGTATTTCCACCATATTAAGATAGCTTATTACGTTAGCTATCAATAAAGTTAACTTTTATAACCATTACATACCTCTAAGTCAATTGTATTCATGGATACAAAAAATTAAATATAGATTTGACTCGGTATTACAAATCCATTAAACGTGCAATTAAAGAAATCATAACTAGCTACTGGTATCCCTTTTACTGCTCAGTCCACTCCTACTGGGCCAGTCCATTAATAAGACCGAGGACCTTGCTGCTCATGGTCGTCGATTTCTTTCGTTTGTCCCGCTGCACTTTGCTGCCAGTCTCCGGGTTGATGTGTACTAAGCATCTGCAACATATTGCAAATAATACATTTCTTATTAAATAAGAAACCAAGGGTTTATTATGTAATATCTGGTTTGTTTTGGTTCATTGGCATTAGCAGCCCATACATGTGTATACCATATTTGATCCGTGAATACAGTGCTACACTGTAACAGTAAATAGTTATTAACACATAATTTTATGCCAGTGTGCAATATTACAGCAATATGACATGCTTTAGTTCTGAATATATACATATTCAAAGATGCTATGTTAATATATTTATTTTAATATTAGCCAACTTCTGACCCAAAAAGTCAATGTGGGGTAGCAATTATGATTTCATATGATTATTTTTATATGATTATACGTACAAGATATGTGGGTCTTCCCGTTTTGTCTATCATACACTAAGGTAATGCTTGTCTACATTTATTGTAAGTTTATAACAAAACAAAACACCCAACCCTGCACGTTATAATTAGGTTCAAAATGTCATACCTCTGAATGAATTCCAGTGTGGAAGCAGCTCCAAGTGGGAATTTCATGTTGAACACAAATATGCCACAAACATCATGCCGATGCCAACAACCATGTCCTCTTTGTGGCTGGCCACAACAAGCTTGTCCATGACCAGCATCATGCGTCTTACAGTCAACAGAGACTCTACTGTAACAAATCAAGCTCAAGTTAGTAAAGTACAGCATCAAGCTTCAAAATGTGTAATATTGTAAATTAGGCATGTTTTGCAGGTCACCACCATGCTAGAAGACCACAGCTGTTTTCTGGACTATCAGAAAGCTATTTCTGATAAGGCGATGTCCAAAACTGTCAAAAGTTTTCCAAAAGATAAGAAATTCATTATAAAAAACAAAAATTCACTTAATTCTTTATTAAGAACCTCAAGTGGTTATATTATAATTATACAGAATTTCAATTCAATTTCTTTATTTCCAATTGAGAATACAACATATATATGTACGTATTACAGTTGACAAAGTTCAAAATAGAAAGGGGGAAAGTAGAAGCTCAATGCATTATTATGAACTTTCTCCAACATCAATATAACATGTTCATAATCTTAAACACAGTGTTAGTAACATAAAGAATAAGCT
>JAHLWY010006435.1:0-55317 GCA_020002185.1 Paraescarpia echinospica | reverse complement strand
CAGTGTATACAATAGGTTAATTATCACACATAATATTTTGATAATAAGTATATTGACACAATATTGTAATCAATATTAAACAAAGGTAATGCTGATTGCCAAGTAGAAAGCATTTTTATGACTAGCTGATTGTTATTTCTCCCACTCAGAGCGACTCCCCGTGATTGTCGATTGCAGCCTATCGTATAATGTATCGTCATCGATCTTGTATGACCTGCGACTAACCTTCACGGGCTCGTCAATCACATGAAGAACGTCCTCTCGGAATAGGTACTTATGTTATCTCTCAAACTAGGCCAAACAAATCTGTTGTTGCCAAAACTTGCCATACAGTTTATTCGATGTCGTCGTCATCAACGCTCACAATAATTCCGGGATAAGGTTTGTCGTCGTATAGAACCACACAGAACGTGCCCACGTGGGCCTGATTGATCACATCAGGCCTTTGAAACCCCATATCAGCTACTGAAAATTACACGTTCTTGGCTACTTGGACATTTGCTCCTTTATGTTTACATAACATCGAACTGGTCTCGCGGTGAGACTGGGATGAACCAGGGGAGGGGCAGTTAGACAGGAATGGACCAGGAATTGCTGGTCCTTGGTTTTGTACACAGAAGCGGAATTCTCTCAAGTTATAACAAGGGCCTTCCGACAATACACAGGCACAACTGATCCCGGCCTGCGTTGAACTGATTTGGTGGATATTCATGCTGCTCTTTACAGTTGGTAGGTTGGGTTTCCTGGACTCCACTGTATTCCCGACGATTACGTCCTGATCAACAACAAAAAAGGGTATTTGGATTTGCAATGTCCCGACCGATTCAAACATGGCGATCTGCAGACCGCTTGAGTGACCGACCAATCCCACCTGGGGCTCATTTCCCCTGTCCCGACTCCAAAGTATGTACAGATACTGCATTGAATCCTAACTTGAATGGATCAGATGACAGGATATGAAAATTACCCTTCTGTGTGTACTATGTGGTCGGTCCATCGCTCAATACATTCAGGATGGATACGTCTGGGTAATTGTATCTTTGTTTGTCGCAATAACAAAACTTGACAAGCGAGGTGCCATGAACTAAACTTTAAACCAGCGAGTTCCAAGAACCAAACTTACACCAACGAGTTACACGAACCAAACATATTAGGGACTTGGGCATGAAATTCACCTAGATAGAGTCAATTCAGGAAATTGACTTAGATACAGAGATAAATTCATCAAATTCACCTAGATTCACAGAAGGGAGGAAATAGACAGGTAAAAAGGGACCTAGAGAAAACAATAGACAGCTAAACAGGGAGCAATGGAGGAAATAGAAAAATAAAAAGGGAGCAAGAGAGCAAATAGTCAGGTAAAGAGGGAGCAAATATACATTTGTACAATTTCAGTAAAATAGACATATAGAATTCCACAAGTTCCACAAACTTAGACCAGCGAGTTGGACAAACCAAAATTAGAATACAAATTCACAGGCGGATCACGTTGTGTCGGGTTCCGTTCTATCTAAACAAGTCTTCGTATTCTTCCAATATATCAGGAGCTATCTTGTTATCAGCTTGCTCAACAGCTCCCTTCACAAGACCCACGTCATCACACATCTGTTTTCCAAATATAGGCTGAACTTGACCTGGACAGATGATAAACAATGCTCGCATTGAGTGTCCTTTGTATTTCACAGTCAAAATTGTTTGTACTGTTATAGGAACTTCTTCCCCATTGTAGGTGGTAAGCTTAATTTTGTAGCTCTCATTTGCGGGCCTCCTTGGAAGGGTGTTGTGGTTTTTCATTGGTGTTATGTTCACATCACTGCCTTTTTCAAGATTCATAGGAATGACCACTGTATGTATACACAATGGCACAATTCAGGATTCAGTCTTCTTGTCTTCTTCTATAGTGTCAACCACAAAGTCGTGTTCTTCTACTACGTACATTTTCTTCCGTGTTGCCACGTTTGGCCTTGGATATCTGGCTCTACAACATATCTTGTGATTTCTTCCATGACATCTGTGGCATATTTGTCCAGCCGCAGGATAGGGTGGTCCTTCGTGACGACCATAGCCGCACTTCATACCTTTCTTCTTTACGCGAAAGTGTAGTTACTACTTTCGTGGTACTGCCTGAATCTGCCTTGATCTTGCCGTGGACCTTTGTTTTCTGATTTTCTAGTGAACTTCCTGTCTTTCATTAAGACATGAACATCTGAGTCATCAACCAATGACATTTCCGTTATCCTGGATACATTTAAACTAATTTTTACAAATCATGATCATCTTGTCAAGTGTAAGTTCGTGTATGTTCATTAGTTTGTTCATGTTTCGACACTTCTGATTCCTTATAATAATTTTGTCACGAATCAATCCTACGGTTAACTGCTCGAACTGACATATTTTTGCTATCTTCCTCAAATATGTGAGGACTCGCCTTTTTGCAGTGTTCTTTTATTAAAACGCAGTCTTTCATGCGCCATATCTTTAATTCCTTGCATATATTTCTCAAATTGTTCTATAAGGTAGGCAAAGTTGTTTTTGTTCTCTTCAGCGATGGTGAAAGTATTTAATACTTCAATTCCTTCCTCACCTGCGAAGTGTAACAGCAACGCGCAACGTATGTTGTCGGGTCGTTTACACTTGTCCGTGGCTTAGAGGTAGATGTCAAACTGTTGATACCAATCTTACAAATTTTCTTCGTTGTTTCCTTTGAAACTAAATGTTCAGGGCGGTTGTAGCGATTCCATTTCGTCTCCAAGTCTGACACCACATAATACTTCGTAAGTTTGCATCACGTCAACAATTCAGTTTTAATTAATCTATAGCCACGTGTTTTTGACAGTTACACTCGTGACCCCGTACAACGAAAGAGTGTATGAACCAAAACAAAGCTTCGAAATTAACGGTACTCGTCGTCGTACTCGTGAAATAAATTGAACTATTAAGCGACATATCTACATTATTCACAGTAACAAAAAAATAATGTATATATTTATTGATATAAGAAAGGATTTCGATAATATGGACAGACAATGGAATATGTATCAGCACGGCGAATTATTACGTTGTGCGAGGTGTAGCAAAGTATTTGATTAAACGCTATCCTCAAACAGTAAGCAATTTGTAAATATTGACGGACGTGTCTTGGAACCATTAGATGTGACATATGGAGATCCGTTTGTGCGGGTAACAATAATAATTATTAGCACTACGATTCGTGTTAAACAAATAGCGTGCCAGATTATGCACATGGCTTGGTTGAAACTTCTTAGTAAGAAGACCAATAGCAACTTTGGCAATTAATCAAAATACAATGACGCAACAGTTAAAGAAAAGAACGTTTGTTTTATTTATTTATGTACGTGTGACGTCTTGCTTGTATTTAGCGGCAAACATATTATACTTTAAGAAGGACAACGTGCTGCAAAAATGAATACAAAGAATTGTCAGCACGACAACATCTGTGTCAACTGTACATATTGCACCTTACACGTGGTTCGTGCAACCGTCCCCTTGAGGAACACTATCTGACATATGACGAGGCTGCACACAGTAGGTGTGACTGATGGTGCATTAACGTAAAAACGTTCACCCTTAAAACAGTACGGTAGTGTTTCGAACAAACAAAATATGTTCAAAATACCCTGTGTCCTACATTCAGAACTGGTAATTTATATAATAAAAACGTGATAGCTTTTTATCATACAGTAATGTCGTAATGCTTCAACTATAGTTCGATATCAATATTGAACAATATTTCTAGTAACAAATGTGTCCATCCTTAAATGCCTGTACACACATAGAAGAACAATGCAGAAGACGGTTTCCTGAATTATTCTTATTTGACATTTAACAAACGTGATGTGCATTGGAGCGATTTTATGCAAAGGTGAGCGTGTTTTCTACAAACGTTTTCAAGCTGGCTGACTGACGGTTGATGTAACTTCTTACAAACGCAGAAAACATTCATAACGTTGCGAATAAAATAATGAATTTCGAAAAAAAAAAAATTACTTTTCTTTTCATGGGTCATAGATTAATCCCTGAATTTGGTACCTGAGATGCAAATCGTCTAGAAGTAAAACGTAGCACAAACATAAACACTCGCGCGACTTTACATTGCCTACAACGCAGCGTTCTTCCTTGACCCCCAAAAGGTTCTAGATATCCGGGCACCACGTCTTTCCAAAAGTTTTTAAGCTGCATAATTAATCCTTTCCCAAAAAATCACATCAGCATGTATTGATACGATACCTGTACTACTCGTTTTTTTATTTATCAATTTACATTACATCACCTATATGTACGTTATGGCTGATTTTTTGACAATATAATTCAGTAAACGTGCGCACTTTGTGAGCACCACGTGTTCCGATAACATTTCAGGGTAATTATTTTTGTCAAGCATTTGAATCTTACAACGGCCGGTTTTGACAATCAGCTGATATGAATACTGCTGTAAACATGTTAGTTCCCCCCAAATGTTGATGGTAACACGGACCAGTAACTCAAAACATTACTGATGGAAAACTTGTCATTTTGACTTCCTGTTAATGTCATTGCATTACCACAGGATTTGTGACATTTGACAACAGTGACTTTTGTAATGGTTAATTAAAAAGATTGTCCCAAGTGTGCGCCATGTCCATAGAGTTACATCATTAATCATTCCCCTATAGACTAGAGCGATAAGCTGGCTCGCTACAGTGACGCTGCCGTGGACCGCCGGCAGCCATCGAACTGTACGGCAGGAACTGTTGCATCCACTGGCATGACGTACAGCATAGCTTTGTTTGACAATGTATATAACATGTAATAAATGTCAGGCATAGGCAATTTTAACTTGGATATGTGTTACAGTGCTCTCTAGATAATGTATATCATAACTAATCAATGGGGTAGGCCAGCGCAGCCACCAGCTTAGCGATTTGGGTTGGTTGGGGGTAGTTGTCTGGAGATTTGTCATCGTGCTCCCTTGACAATGTGACTGATGATTAATTAATGGGGTAGGTTGTAGCCTCCAGCTTATTCATTTGGGGTAGGGTTGTGACCTGGAAATGAGTTTAACTTGAAGTCAATATCCCAGTTAGATGATCCTAAACGGTGAACAGTTGCGTGGCTCACACTGGCGTGAGCAACGTGATTCTGTTTTTAACTCTCGACAACATTTGGAGGCTTGCTGGTTACAATATTTATTGTGAAACAGCAAATGATGGTTATTTCCCGTGTAGCTTACAACTGTACCAACCGACAGAAGACAGGATCTGGCATCTCTTTCCACAGGTGAGGATCCTCAATTATACAATATAGCTGCCTCATTGCCATTAATTTAGAAAATTAACAGTTTTAAAAACATTACAATCATGTGCAAATTGACAATATATAACTTAAGTTACCAAAACGTTATTTAATAATATTATTGTGCAGAGTTCTAGCTTGGTCGACACGTTTTGTATTAATCTAAAAGCTTAATGGGATAATATATTATGACTAATAATTACTGATAATGGATACTGCCCCCTGCAGATTCCCAGACGAAAAGAAAAGGCGAGAATGCCGAGCTGCGTGGGTTGAAGCAATCAGGAGAAAAAACTGGACACCAACAACGAACAGCTTTCTCTGTAGTGATAACTTTGAAGTGAACTGTTTTGTGGTTCGTCCCAACAAGATCGGAAGAAGCCTCCATGATTCGGCAGTTCCCTCCATTTTCAATTTCCCTTTCCACCTGTAACCTAAGCGTACGCCAACCCAGAAAGGCTAGAAAGCACCCTGCTGAAGCATCTGGAGGCAGTAGTCACATGAGTACTGTTGTGGAAGATCAGGATGTTCCAAGTCCAACCAAAGTAGCGAGGAGATTAAATATAGAACACAGTTACATCTCGCGAGACCAGCCATTATCTTCAAAGATGGTTCAGAAACCGGCAAAATTATAGAGGAAAATAAAGACCTTGACTCAGAAGGTTAGGCGGAAGCAGCAGAAGATAAACAAAATGACAGACCTTCTCAAGTCCATTGGAGAACAGAAGCTACTTGAAGAAGTTGAGCTGGCACTGCTACGAAATAACTTTGGTGGGATGGCCCAACACATCTTTCGTAACCAACTCTCCAACAGCCGAGGATCGACAAGGAATAGAAAGTACAACCAACAAATCAATCAGTTTGCATTCATTCTCCACTACTACTGGGTAATTTAAAGACTCATCCCTCAGACAGTGACTGACTCTGTACCAATTACAGGCCTATTGAGATGTCACAGACACTGGCATATTAGAGAGGCAACTCTCTGAACCCAATGTACATTAACAACACTGATTAACTGAAGTCAGTTAATAGTTGGCATGATATATTATGATGAAAACTTGGTGCTGAGCTGTATAGGCACTGGGACTGCAGTGACTTACTGCCGTACAGCAGCATGGCTGTCACTGGCCCATGCAGCCGTCACTGTATCATGTGTCAACTGATAGCGGCTTAGCGAGCTTGTTCAACTAGCGTGTTCTAATTATATCTATGGCCATGTCCCATTCCTGGGGCAAGACGCCCCTTCGTTTGGCGCCCGAGGCACCCGGGGCTCCATACGGTTTTATTATATAACATACGAATACTGAAAAGAGAAAAACTCGTGATCATTATGAAAATGGAGTGGTGAATGTATTATCTTATCCGATATAGGTATATAATCTACATAATTACGACTGTCCTTCACTGTCATGTAATATAACTTTACCATCCTACAGCATACGGATACTGAAAGAAGACAAACTCGTGATCCACATGAAAATGGAATGTAGGAATCACATTATCTAACACAGGTACTTAACCAGCAGAATTACGACATTCCTTCACTGTCAGGTAACATAGCGTAATAAAAATTCAAGTAGTGTAACTGAATGCAACGGCCAACAGACAGCTTCGTTCAGTCACTATCTGACTCGCAGTTTGGACAGATGAACCCTGGCAGTACTAACGTGCAATCGTTGTTTGTTTCGAATTTCTGGCACATGTGACACTGCATCGATATTTCTCTTGACCTGCTGTTCACGATCGGCTCGCCGCAGATGATGCATGACCAACCCTCCTCCTAACAGCCGATACGTCTTTTGTGTGGTTTCGTTACTGCACTGCGTTTTAGCTTGTGTTATTTCTCCACTGTGAATTCCCTTTTGGTTTCACTATTCGCTTTGCCTACTTATTGTTTGACTCTCGTTCAGCAAGTTTTCTCTTATAAGTCGACGAAGTCAGTACCGCAGGTGATTTAGCAACACGTAGCATCGGGCGTGGACGAGATAGGTTGGGTTTTGGCGACAGTTTTTTTATGAGTTCACTGATCAACTGGCGTGTTGCCAGCAAGGTTATAGATGATCCGGCATTTGGAGGCTGTACTGAGGATGATCCGACAGTAGACGTGTGTACTGAGAATGATCCAGCAGTTGGTTGGTGTATTGACGATAATCCGGTAGTTGGCGGCTGTACTGAAGATGCCCCGGCAGTTGGCAGCTGTATGGAGGAGGATTCGACAGATGGCGGCAGATATGTGGATGATCTGGCAGTCGGGTGCAGTGCTGAGGATGATCCGGGAGTTGGCGACTGTACTGAGGAAGATCAGGTAGATGGCGCCAAGGCTGAATATGATCTAGCTTTCGGTGGCAAGGCATCCTCATCGGTGACCGCAGCGGTAACATTGTCATCATCCGTGTAGATTTATGCGTCGAATGTCCAAATTCCGCACTCGCGAAAGCATGCCTCGGCTTTGTCTGGTGTGGTGGATTGCAGGAATGCCTTTCCCAATATTGATGCTATGTCGTATACGGTGATTCTCCTTCCAGGATTGGCGACCATCCAGCGGTCAGCCGTTGCCTTGCACGTTGGACTTGTCCAATAGCTGCAACATGTGTGCGGTGTGCTGTGGCAGTCTGATCAAGGTAATACCACGACTTCTCGCATACTGTACTGCAGCCAGAGTCTTGTGACTGTGGTGACCATTGAGGATTACGATCTGGGGCACGTCAACTGATGCATCCGTGAAATTGACCAAATGCTCCAGCCACCTCACAATTAGATCAGAGTCCGTCAAGCCGTTGGAACTGCAGTAGCCACCGGATTGACGTGGCGCACCTGTTATCAGCGATTGAATCATCCTCTTTCTCGGAAAGATGAACGTAGGTGGCAGTTATGTGCCGACAGGATTCATCCCGCAGATGACGGTGATGGTAGCGCCGCGCTCCCCGCTTGTCACATTATCCACCCGGATAACTCTTTCGTGGCAGCATTCTTGCCGGGCTTTTGCATGATCGTCATTCTGGTTTCTTTCATGTTCCATATTCACACTGACGTATACGTGGACATCTCCAATTGTGATTTATATAGTTCGAATAAATGGCGTACCTTTGTTCGATTCAAATTGACAGCCCACGGAATGTTGGTGCGCAGTGGGCACCGGATTGCCAAATCAAGTTAAACCATTCAAATCACAATATAGGTAAACAGAAGTACTTTGTAAGTATGTCGCAAATGAACGGGCTGTGTAAACGCTTCAACACGGGTATAAGCTATCGGACTTCATAAATCTGAGTAAGTCTGTTTTCAAAAGTTGGTGGCTTCGGCGGGAAAATTCGATCGCACTGGCGGCGTTTTAAATACAAATTCGCTGAAATTGCATCGTCGCCGAAGTGATATCGTTGCAGATGCGACAAGTACGGGCGAATATTGGTAGTTTCGGCGCCACTGTTTTAAGAGAGTTTTCGACTACTAAATTGTACTATTACAGTACTATTATGTGAAAGTGCTTGAAAATCTAAATAATAGTAAAGCATATATGAATGCAAAGATTAGTATTTTGGAAAACTTACTCGAATTAAACGTTGCATTCTGAGATCGCCCATATACTTTTAATTAGATAAAACTGTTCAGTGAATAACCATGCCTCATACAATATCATATATTATATATATCTTTCCTCAACTCCATAATATGGAGTTGTTGAAAGTATTAAAGTATCGGTCCTAGACAATTTACTTCCGACATGCCATTTTGTACATGTACTACACATGCTCGATCACACAAATAAGATGACAGCCAGGGAAGGACGTCGCAGGTAACCCGTATCCTTGCAATCGTCGCAGCAGTATGGTGTGATCGATGGTGCAGTAAGATCCAGTGGCACAAGGAGCACACTCCGGCGACTACCAATTGATTGTGCAACGTCAGTGTGTTTCCGCCCTATGACGTTCACGGTACCCACTCTGGTAAATTCCGTAGATACCATTCTCCTACATGAAGTGCTGTAGTTGTTTGGCAACGAAGCGCTCAGTCAATATTGGTACTATACCAGCATGCTTTACAGATGGAAGAACCACAGCAGACGACAGCGATACATTGATGATAGGGGCCTGGACAGGAGAGAGAGCATCAATATAACGTTTGAAAATATTAGTTGGGTAATATTTTTGTATAAACAATCATGAAACTTACCTCATCAAATGTACCTGCTCACTTCAAGCATGCAATCGTTAAACCACTCATGAAAAAACCTACTACTACATTTTGAGGAAGTGCCGGCCAGTGTCGAGCTTGCCATTTGTGTCGAAATTGGTTGAACAAGTCGTTGCAAAACAAATTAGCACACATATTGATGAACATGCTCTGCACGACCCTTTTCAATTTGCATTCCGTCGTGGACATTCCACAGAAACAGCGCTACTCCGTGTCAAGAATGACATTGCTGCGACACTGGATAGGAAATGTACAACAATTCTCGTGATGCTTGATTTGTCATCCGCGTTTGACACAGTCGATCATGAGTTGCTGATGACTCGACTTGAACAATCATTCGGTATCTCCGATAAGGCGCTTGCGTGGCTGAAATCATACATTAGCGAACGGTATCAGAAAGTGGCAGTGGGAAGTGCCGAGTCGGTTGATTCAATCTTGGCGTGTGGCGGCCCACAAGGGTCGGTATTGGGCCCTACCCTGTATTGCATATAAACCAAACCTATCGGAGATATTGTTTGCTAAACACGGCATGGAGCATCATTGTTATGCTGACGACATCCAAATCTACCTCACGGTTGAACGAGATGAATCAATTGTGGTGGCATTGGCTAAGGTGGAACTGTGTGTTGCGGAAGTGGCTGCATGGTTGACTGAAAACCAGTTAAAACTTAACACAGAGAAATCCGAGGCGATCAGTAGCCGGCCATCGAATTCAACCATCGTCGTGTGTGCGCAGTTTGGGTGTGCTATTTGATAGCAACCTGAAAATGGAACAGCAGATTGCCAACACTGTGAAAAGTTGCTACTATCATATCAGAAACATTGGGCGAATTCGGCCACATCTGACGGAAGAATCATGTAAGACACTTGTTCACGCACTAGTGACATCTCGTTTAGATTATTGGAATGCACTTCTTTATGGTCTCCCACACACAGCGATGCACCGTCTACAAAGGGTGCAGAACAGTGCCGCTCGCCTAATTACTCGCACGGGGAAATGCGAATACATCACGCCCGTGTTGAAGCGTTTACACCGGCTACCCGTTCATTTGAGAGCAATCTACAAAGTGCTGCTGTTTACGTATTGTGCCTTGAATGATTTATCGCCGGATTACATAAGTGAGTTAATTAGCTACCGTCCCATCAACAGAACTCTGCGATCTACCTCGCTGCCCCGCCTTTTGTTCGTACCGGCCTCACAAACTGTTATTATTGTGATCATCGTTTCGCTGTTTGATCGGCGGTTCTATGGAACAATTTGCCTCCTACGCTTAGGACAGCAACATCATTACAAGTGTTTAAAACACCACTTTTGAAGACTCACCTTTTTAAACAAGCGTTTTTATAATTCTCCGACGAGGAGATTTTATGTGCTTTCTTTTGATAAATATATTTTTGTTTTATTAATTTCTTTTTGTATCAATGAATGTATTTAAAGAAGTTTTTAAGAAACTCTTAATATACGTATTTTTAATTAAAATTTTCTATAATTATCTCTCTTTTAAAAACTTTTTTAGTAACTATATTTAAGGTAATGTTATATTTTTTACATATTTATTTCTTAGTTAGCATGTATGTTTATGTAAAATACTATTATATATGTGTGCATGTATATAAAGCGCCCGAGAGTAATTGTAATTGATTGGGCGCTAGATAAGTAGTTTTATTTATTTATTTATTTTATTTACGTACAATTTTCAAGTAATAGATTGCCCCTAATTTCTAGCGTTCTCTGAACAAATATCAGCTTTGTTTTCAACAAATCACACCACTACCATCTAACTATAATCTAGATGTGTGTGTGTGTGTGTGTGTGTGTGTGTGTGTGTGTGTGTGTGTGTGTGTGTGTGTGTGTGTGTGTGTGTGTGTGTGTGTGTGTGTGTGTGTGTGTGTTTGTCTGTGTGTGTTCCTTGTCTAACTTCCACACCATTAAAACCTAGATGAAACGGTTTGGCATATGTTCGTTTTATTTCTGTATCATTCAACATTATTGTAACACCACCAGCTGGGAGGCACTATTTCATCCGAGTAGTCAAATACGATATCAAACGAATTTTGTTGTAACATTTTACAATACACTGTACGCACAAATAAAAATTACATACACGCGCGCGCTCACACGCACGCACGTACCACACACACACACACACACACACACACACACACAAACACACACATAGTGAATTTATTTTTCAAAACAAAAACTGAAATTTGTAGATAATATTATGTTTATTAATACAATTTAACAGCCGATTATACTTTAGTTTTTTTCCAATATTTTATATAAAATAAGTACTTTTGAAAATAGCCAATAGTTAGAACCCTCAAGTGTTTTCATAGTTTTGTGGAAAGGCAGTACTTTTGGTATTTTAGGATACGAATATGAACGGGCAGCACATAAACAGAAAATTTTAACAAATTACGTGTAAAATATTACTTGCAAAACGATAGATTACTTTTTTTAATAATATTTCCGAACTAGAAATGAGCAGTTTATTAAACATGGCCTGTCACTCCAATGCCGGTCAGATTTATAAGTTTAAAGTTGCATTGTGAGTATAAGTACGATACTTATTGTTAACTAGTTTTAATGAAACTGAATGTAACACATCCACTTTATTTATTTACTAGTTCACACTTGCTAACAGTGCGAGTATAAGTACAATACTTACTATTAACTATTTTTACTTAAATTGAATGTACAACATCCACTTTATTTATTTACTAGTTCACACTTGCTAACAGTGTGAGTATAAGTACAATACTTACTATTAACTAGTTTTAATGAAACTGAATGTACAACATCCACTTTATTTATTTACTAGTTCACACTTGCTAACAGTGTGAGTATAAGTACAATACTTACTATTAACTATTTTTAATTAAATTGAATGTACAACATCCACTTTATTTATTTACTAGTTCACACTTGCTAACAGTGTGAGTTTAAGTACAATACTTATTGTTAACTAGTTTTAATGAAACTGAATGTACAACATCCACTTTATTTATTTACTAGTTCATACTTGCTAACAGTGTGAGTTTAAGTACAATACTTATTGTTAACTATTTTTAATGAAATTGAATGTACATCATCCACTTTATTTATATACTAGTTCATACTTGCTAACAGTGTGAGTTTAAGTACAATACTTATTGTTAACTATTTTTAATGAAATTGAATGTACAACATCCACTTTATTTATTTACTAGTTCATACTTGCTAACAGTGTGAGTTTAAGTACAATACTTATTGTTAACTATTTTTAATGAAATTGAATGTACAACATCCACTTTATTTATTTACTAGTTCATACTTGCTAACAGTGTGAGTTTAAGTACAATACTTATTGTTAACTATTTTTAATGAAATTGAATGTACAACATCCACTTTATTTATATACTAGTTCATACTTGCTAACAGTGTGAGTTTAAGTACAATACTTATTGTTAACTATTTTTAATGAAAGTGAATGTACAACATCCACTTTATTTATATACTAGTTCACACTTGCTAACAGTGTGAGTTTAAGTACAATACTTATTGTTAACTAGTTTTAATGAAACTGAATGTACAACATCCACTTTATTTATTTACTAGTTCGTACTTGCTAACACTGTGAGTTTAAGTACAATACTTACTATTAACTATTTTTAATTAAATTGAATGTACAACATCCACTTTATTTATATACTAGTTCATACTTGCTAACAGTGTGAGTTTAAGTACAATACTTATTGTTAACTATTTTTAATGAAATTTAATGTACAACATCCACTTTATTTATTTACTAGTTCATACTTGCTAACAGTGTGAGTTTAAGTACAATACTTACTATTAACTATTTTTAATTAAATTGAATGTACAACATCCACTTTATTTATTTACTAGTTCATACTTGCTAACAGTGTGAGTTTAAGTACAATACTTATTGTTAACTATTTTTAATGAAATTGAATGTACAACATCCACTTTATTTATTTACTAGTTCATACTTGCTAACAGTGTGAGTTTCAGTACAATACTTATTGTTAACTATTTTTAATGAAATTGAATGTACAACATCCACTTTATTTATTTACTAGTTCATACTTGCTAACAGTGTGAGTTTAAGTACAATACTTATTGTTATCTATTTTTAATGAAATTGAATGTACATCATCCACTTTATTTATATACTAGTTCATACGTGCTAACAGTGTGAGTTTAAGTACAATACTTATTTTTAACTATTTTTAATGAAATTGAATGTACAACATCCACTTTATTTATTTACTAGTTCATACTTGCTAACAGTGTGAGTTTAAGTACAATACTTATTGTTAACTATTTTTAATGAAATTGAATGTACAACATCCACTTTATTTATTTACTAGTTCATACTTGCTAACAGTGTGAGTTTAAGTACAATACTTATTGTTAACTATTTTTAATGAAATTGAATGTACAACATCCACTTTATTTATATACTAGTTCATACTTGCTAACAGTGTGAGTTTAAGTACAATACTTATTGTTAACTATTTTTAATGAAATTGAATGTACAACATCCACTTTATTTATTTACTAGTTCATACTTGCTAACAGTGTGAGTTTAAGTACAATACTTATTGTTAACTATTTTTAATGAAATTGAATGTACAACATCCACTTTATTTATTTACTAGTTCATACTTGCTAACAGTGTGAGTTTAAGTACAATACTTATTGTTAACTATTTTTAATGAAATTGAATGTACAACATCCACTTTATTTATATACTAGTTCATACTTGCTAACAGTGTGAGTTTAAGTACAATACTTATTGTTAACTATTTTTAATGAAAGTGAATGTACAACATCCACTTTATTTATATACTAGTTCACACTTGCTAACAGTGTGAGTTTAAGTACAATACTTATTGTTAACTAGTTTTAATGAAACTGAATGTACAACATCCACTTTATTTATTTACTAGTTCGTACTTGCTAACACTGTGAGTTTAAGTACAATACTTACTATAAACTATTTTTAATTAAATTGAATGTACAACATCCACTTTATTTATATACTAGTTCATACTTGCTAACAGTGTGAGTTTAAGTACAATACTTATTGTTAACTATTTTTAATGAAATTTAATGTACAACATCCACTTAATTTATTTACTAGTTCATACTTGCTAACAGTGTGAGTTTAAGTACAATACTTACTATTAACTATTTTTAATTAAATTGAATGTACAACATCCACTTTATTTATTTACTAGTTCATACTTGCTAACAGTGTGAGTTTAAGTACAATACTTATTGTTAACTATTTTTAATGAAATTGAATGTACAACATCCACTTTATTTATTTACTAGTTCATACTTGCTAACAGTGTGAGTTTAAGTACAATACTTATTGTTAACTATTTTTAATGAAATTGAATGTACAACATCCACTTTATTTATATACTAGTTCATACTTGCTAACAGTGTGAGTTTAAGTACAATACTTATTGTTAACTATTTTTAATGAAATTGAATGTACAACATCCACTTTATTTATTTACTAGTTCATACTTGCTAACAGTGTGAGTTTAAGTACAATACTTATTGTTAACTATTTTTAATGAAATTGAATGTACAACATCCACTTTATTTATTTACTAGTTCATACTTGCTAACAGTGTGAGTTTAAGTACAATACTTATTGTTAACTATTTTTAATGAAATTGAATGTACAACATCCACTTTATTTATTTACTAGTTCATACTTGCTAACAGTGTGAGTTTAAGTACAATACTTATTGTTAACTATTTTTAATGAAATTGAATGTACAACATCCACTTTATTTATATACTAGTTCATACTTGCTAACAGTGTGAGTTTAAGTACAATACTTATTGTTAACTATTTTTAATGAAAGTGAATGTACAACATCCACTTTATTTATATACTAGTTCACACTTGCTAACAGTGTGAGTTTAAGTACAATACTTATTGTTAACTAGTTTTAATGAAACTGAATGTACAACATCCACTTTATTTATTTACTAGTTCGTACTTGCTAACACTGTGAGTTTAAGTACAATACTTACTATTAACTATTTTTAATTAAATTGAATGTACAACATCCACTTTATTTATATACTAGTTCATACTTGCTAACAGTGTGAGTTTAAGTACAATACTTATTGTTAACTATTTTTAATGAAATTTAATGTACAACATCCACTTAATTTATTTACTAGTTCATACTTGCTAACAGTGTGAGTTTAAGTACAATACTTACTATTAACTATTTTTAATTAAATTGAATGTACAACATCCACTTTATTTATTTACTAGTTCATACTTGCTAACAGTGTGAGTTTAAGTACAATACTTATTGTTAACTATTTTTAATGAAATTGAATGTACAACATCCACTTTATTTATTTACTAGTTCATACTTGCTAACACTGTGAGTTTAAGTACAATACTTATTGTTAACTATTTTTAATGAAATTGAATGTACAACATCCACTTTATTTATTTACTAGTTCATACTTGCTAACAGTGTGAGTTTAAGTACAATACTTATTGTTAACTATTTTTAATGAAATTGAATGTACATCATCCACTTTATTTATATACTAGTTCATACTTGCTAACAGTGTGAGATTAAGTACAATACTTATTGATAACTATTTTTAATGAAATTGAATGTACAACATTCACTTTATTTATTTACTAGTTCATACTTGCTAACAGTGTGAGTTTAAGTACAATACTTATTGTTAACTATTTTTAATGAAATTGAATGTACAACATCCACTTTATTTATATACTAGTTCATACTTGCTAATAGTGTGAGTTTAAGTACAATACTTATTGTTAACTATTTTTAATGAAAGTGAATGTACAACATCCACTTTATTTATTTACTAGTTCATACTTGCTAACACTGTGAGTTTAAGTACAGTACTTACTATTAACTATTTTTAATTAAATTGAATTACAACATCCACTTTATTTATTTACTAGTTCACACTTGCTAACAGTGTGAGTTTAAGTACAATACTTATTGTTAACTATTTTTAATGAAATTTAATGTACAACATCCACTTTATTTATTTACTAGTTCATACTTGCTAACAGTGTGAGTTTAAGTACAATACTTACTATTAACTATTTTTAATTAAATTGAATGTACAACATCCACTTTATTTATTTACTAGTTCATACTTGCTAACATATGCGTCATTTTGGAATTTGATATATTGTTCAATAAATTGTTTTTGTTTTTAATAAAACGGTGCCAGAGATGAACAAATCGATTTTCTTTATCAGCGTCCTATATTCCGTTAGACATACGACAGGCTATTTTGACAAACATATATATTGTATGTGTCATGCTTCTTCGCTGGAAATGTTTACTCGATGTCAGAATGCAACGTCAAGTATGAGTACATTTGTGAAAACGCTAATAAATGTACTGAAGTACACTTTACTGTTATTTAGATTTACAGACCCTTTCACATAATATTACAATCTCAAATAATAGCTTTATATTATGTATTTATGCTAAACATAATAACAAATAAAGTAGAGTACCACGGAAGTTTGAGTATAATAATGTAATAATCAAAATCTTTCTTAAAACAACGTCGCCGAAACGACCAATATTTGCCCGTGCTTTTCGCATTGGCAACGATGCCACTACGATGCCGCCAGTGCGACCGAATTGTCCCACCGAAGCCACCAACTTTTGCGTCCTAGCCGAAGCGGTAAGGCAACCGAAGCTTTCTAAGTGCAAAAAAAAAAAACGAGTGGCGCTGCAGTCGCATGTCATGTTCCGTTCTGATGCAGTGACAACGAAAAACGGTTTGTTTTATCGATATACTTCCTAACATATATAAGTAAAAACACGAATAGTAGATATATTCGTTTTTCGTTTTTCTTACTTCAAATAAGAAAACGAAAAGTGAACAATGTTTGCTTTTATCCTTTTTCGTTCGCAAATTTCAAAACGAAAAAGGAAAACACGGTATATACACGGACCGAGCTAAATGGAATTAACGCAACTGAATTACCCAAGTGAAACAACGATTGGTTGATGCCAGTGCGACAGCCGCTGGTCGACGGCAGCCGTGACCCTGAACGAGACAAAGAACACAGTGGTTACACAATGACACGACTTCATATTAAGATGACAAAGTGCACAATAAAGCACTCCATCCAAATAGAGGAAAACAGTGAATAGGACCTTAACAATAATTGCATGACAAAACAACTACCATGAAACAATAACTAATTGACGCATTCATTTATAAATAGTAATAATTGAAGTAGTAGCAGCAGCAGCAGCAGCAGTTAGTACCACTAACTTAATTAGCAACCAAAAAACACTCTGAAAACGCAACGTGTAGGCGTAGATGCTGATTAAGAATTGTGTTTCATTTAGAAAGACCTGTTGAGATTAGCATTTCGGTTAATCACACATACAGTGTCATATGTAATCGTACTTGAACGTATATTACGCAAGATGAAGTTACCCAACACGCCGTAATGGATAGATCCTACAAAAGTCGTCCTCAGTGGACTGTCAATCTCCAGATGTCTTGGCAGCAATGTATCAAGATAATGTATAAATTTACAAACATTGTTTTATTTTGTTGACATGTCACTTTGTAATTATGGTAAACCTACCGCCTACATTAGCTATACATATTGTTTGAAGCTATCGCCGTACATTGTTCAGATCTATCACCGCAACACCCAATCGGCACCAGGCGGATCCTGGTATAAAAAAAACGTTATGATATACTGTGTCACCTCGACACATTTAACTTCACAACAATGCATAAAATGGCCACCTGCGTACAAGGCATTATATCATGTGTGCAACGCCTATCACCTTAACCCAATTCGAAGACGAACAACTTTGTCCGAAACCTGTACAAATAGGGGCAATAAACATTACGAGGCACTCGGTGATCAATATACAAGAAGGCGGCATCTGTAATAGTCGCGTGACCCACGTGAAGACGGCGTCAACTCAAACTTGTTAGACAGTCGTTAACAACTTACAACATGTTGGCTACAATACTTTGTCGTCATCATCATTCGTTGGGTGCAGTCAATGACGAGCAGTGTCTATCTAGTCAAAGAACCGTCAGATACTTCAACATAAAGACGTTCACAAATGTGTTTGTTGTAAGTTTTCTCAGTTTACCTCTGTTTTTCTTGTCCCGAATTGGTGTCCACAAGATAAATGTTTTAACGGGCTTTTCTGTGTAGCGATAACAGCGACCAGTTAGTTCGAGGCGTCTCCCTAAATTCGTATCTATCTACGTCCACATCAAGTTCTTCTGTTGTTAGCCTATTGCTTCAGTCAACATCTAAAGCTTCCTCAGAATCGGTGCGTAACATCCTTCGAGATTCTTTTACAATTCCTCTGTGAGTGAGCTTGTACCTGCATACTGATTTGAAATTATCTACTGCCTATATCCAAGAACATGTTCTATAACTAGACCAGAAACAATTTTTACCACTACTAGTTAGTGATGTTAAGTAATGATGAATATGTTATGATTCCATGTTGCAGACCAAGATGTCGGTTTTGGCAAGTGCGACGTTTCTTTGCGTGACGGCCGTGTGTGTTAAGTTATCAGCGGGTAAGTGTTCATTTTCTATATCCAAAGTCATTATGTGTTGGCGGTGAGTAAACTTTGTCAGTTGCATTATTTGTAGTTACATTTTTACGTTTTTACTGTAGTCACGAACGTAGAGTTTGGGCATGCAAATGTGTACGTGCTTGTGTCCGTGTATATGCGCCTGCTTGTGTGCATATGTTTGGAAATGTGTGTGTTCGTGCGTGCGTGCGTGCGTGCGTGCGTGCTTTCGTTTAGTGTGTATATGTGCGAACAAATCTAAGTGCCTAACAGCAATAGTGGCAAATGAACAGCCGCAAGTAAACATACCGTACCGGTCAGACAACAAACAACCAATTATTGTATCCGGCTACGACACTACTGTGCATTGAAACAATTGCTTGATAAACGTTATTATATTGACGAAACATTGATTGGCAGTGCAAAACAAATGGCGCCGCCCAAGGAAATGACGGCAATACGGTCCGTAGAACCTAGAAGTTACTACACTAATTTCACTAACGTAATTGTGCTGTAAGAGATTATGCTACATTCCAAATTAATTTCCCTCCCAAGGCACAATAAAGTATTGTGATTGTGATTGACTGCTTGTATGTAATTATATACATACACGACTTAATGCGTATATGACTTACATGTATCTTAGTCAGATTTATCTGGTGTGGAGCTCACTATAATATATGACTGCTACTCGATCATCACCGTCGTATTTATTATTGTTGTTATTGACTGAATATTTACCTGATTTACGTCGTCGTTAACGCCGATAAATTTAATATATCGTTACACTCCTTGCGCTCACAGGAAGATACTTCATTGGAAATAACGTATTACTATACAACAACAGCAATGTTATCTCAACACTCCTAGACAATATAGAGTATCTGCACATAGCCAGAAAATGCGTTGAGAATCGGTATCTGTAATAATGTGTATCAGTCTTAGATTACAAATGTGTTTCGTATTTTTCACTACAGGTCACTGCTCGCCTGCTGGCACTTCGTGTGTCAGCATGAACGACGTGTGTAATAACGGCGTATGTTCAACAGGTATCCTCTTTCCGCAGGGTCACTCCGGCCCTGGCGAGCGCTGCTGTGTAACACGGAGTCTGTATCAAAATTTGCTGTATGCGCCCCTGTCACATACACCTTTCTGTGCAAAGCAACGATACAAGACCAATGTTGATTGAAACAGGCCAACTTAATGACATTTATTCACTAACACATATTAAACAACACCATATATACATAAAACCACACCATATATACATACATCAATACACAACAAGCATGCCGGCCCCAACAGCATTGTTAAGCAATACCTACAATTTCTAAGCATATAACTTCCGAGACATCTACTTACTAACATGACTAACTACATGACTGCACTATATTTACCACTACCACCGTAACGGTGGGGGTCACTCCGCCTCCGCCCTTATAATGAAAGCGCCAATTAAAAAGCTTCTGAACCAACAAGTAAAGTGATATAGGGAGGAGGGTGGGCAAAACAAAGATACTAAATATAACTAAATCGACATAAAAACAGAACACAGAATCTTGGTGATTGGCGAGCCAATAGTATACACTGAATCAAACCAAACCAGAGAGTGAGGCTGAATTTCCTTTGTGGCTGGCCTATATAGCCCCTATCACTCCTTTACATATTCCTCCGCGTTGGTCTCAGCTTGATCACTAGGGAAACTCCAGGCCTATATACTAGGGGGCGCTACCATTTGCACCTTTACTATAAATATTGCATCGCTGCCTCACACAAAATCTATTTTGTCAATCAATCCAGACTAACTTAATATTACAAAATATGTTACATTATAATAACTAAATAACTTCTTAGCCAATCCATCTATCAGTTGACGACGTTTCCTCTGTACAAGACACAGAGAACGCGTAATCCTTTGGATTTGTTGTGCCACTAAGCTCGGATTTACCGAGGATATTGGCGCTTAATAAGTCATTCCATTAGTAGTGTTATTGGTGTTGTTATTATTATTATATATATTATATTACACAACCGAAAAACGCGTCTATACTGATTTTGATGGTAATAGTGATGGTGGTTTCGATACAGATGGAGACTACGATATAGAGAATTGTGGTTATGATGATGGGGGCGATGATGATGATGACGATGGTGTTGGTGATGAATGTAGTGATGATTCTACTGTATTTGTAGATGACGGCGGCAGCTTCAACTGTGTGGACTGCATGTCAGGTGAGAGAAAGTTGTATTTAAAACATTGTAACCAATTCCTTCGGGGTCCCATAAGCTGGTTTTCTATCCGTCTCATGGACCAACGGCGAACAGTTGTAAGTACACTGTACACATATTCCAACAGCCAGTTTGTTATCGTAATTCTTACGGATTTATGTAATTCGCATAGGTGTATCAAGATACGACCATCCCTCCTGAAATAGCTCACATTATATATCAAAGACATGCTATATTCACTGCCGCCTGGTATAACTACTTGCCGTTAGGTGGCGGCACGTTTTGCGCCCTTCACAGTCTTCTGGTATATTAGTGGCATTGCAAATGCTATCCTCTTTACGCCGTATCCGGGTAGAGATCCTGATCGGCTCTCATGCTAACAACGAAATACAAAATAATAAAAATACATATTTATCACGTTGTGCGAAGATTTCGAAACTATTCAACATTCATATTATAGTGAAACAAGTCATACTCTAAAAATAACCGATATTAAAATGTTCCATTGCATTTTTTCTACACTATCACCCGTCTAGTCACTAGATGGCGCATCGCAAGGTAGATATGTGTTGATATTCTCTTATCTTAAAGTATTTTTTATTTTGTGTACAACTATTTTGTAAATTAATTTATTTATAGAAAGCATGCATAGTATACACAAACATTACCATTTATTATACACATATCAACGAATTAATCCGAAACAGTGATGCCGTCTGACGGCAGTGAACATTCAAAATGCGGGGTCCGGACCAAACTCTCTTCTAGGCGACTTCACGAAGGCGAATGAGAATCGGATAAGCCAGAGTATATCCGCTGTTTTGTTGTTCCTCAGGTTGCGGACGTCGCTCCACTCGGGGCTATGGGACTGGGCCTTGCAGGATATCTTAGCCGTGTTGGTCGTACTGCGGCAAACCTGGAAGTACGTATTACATTTTATCTCCTACATACGCTGTCGTTTCTCATCTTCGTACGTGCATGCGTGCGAGAATGCGTGTCGGCTTGTGAACTTGTTTGCGTGTGGGCGTATATGTGCGTGTGTGCATATGTGCATGTATACATGGATGTGTGCGCGCGTGAGTATGAGCACGTGTTTGAAATCGGACATCCGGACGTTCCTCTTTATTGGTGATAGTGACATCACGCCGACTTCGAGAATATATAGTTTATTTGTTGAAATATATAGACATCCCACCTTTCGTTAATTCTTATACCATTCTCCGTCGCTACGTTTACGTGATTGTTTCATTCAGAATCGCCGTCGTATTAACTATTGTTGGTTGGTTTATTGGTTGGTTGGTTAGTTAGTTTTTTTTATTGGTTGTCTTGTTGGTTTCTTGTTTGGTTGGCTGGTTGGTTGTTTGGTTGGATGGTTGGTTGGTTGGTTGGTTGGTTGGTTGGTTGGTTGGTTTACGTGATTGTGACACCATGCCCTCTTCGAAAATATGTAGTTTATTTGATGCAATGTTTAAATGGTCTTTTCTCGCCTGGCAACACCCGGGGTATGTCTAACTCAGTTAATCAATGTGTGTGCGTGTGTACGTTTGTGAGTGAGTTCGTGCGTGCATATGTGTGTGTAGGCGTATGTTTGTATGTGTATCACAATGAAAATTCCTCGCCGCTGACTGACCAGCTTATAAGAACATATTAATTACTTCATAAATTATTCATTAAGCTTGAAAGAAAGCTTGGATCTGTCAAAAGAATTTGTTCTTCGAGGTTATAAGATAAATTGTCCATAAACCTGGTTTAGATCCGTCATGGTATGACGTTATTGTGTTATGTCAATCATATTCACATTAGTAAGGGGTCTAAGGAAGACGATCATTCTGGTAATATGAGCCAGTGTTTCTCAACCGGTGTGCCGCGGCACATTGGTGTGCTGTGACAAAGGCCCAAATGTGCCGCGGTACTTTATGTGATTAGAGGAAAAATAGCAACATTAGGCTTTACCATGTTGATGTTATCGTTTGGAAGATTAAATAACTTAATCGAAGAATACAAAGTCGTGGCGAGAATGTGCCAACATGTACAAGCATTACTTCAAGTTGACCAACAAGGATCAGTATGACTGTGATCGTATTCTGTTCGCTTGATATGTCGAAGCATGGTGCAGCCAATGAGCCTGTTTGAAGGTGAGAACAAACTTAGTGGGCGACCGCACTCTCAAACTTACGTTCAGTTAGGTGCATGTGGACGCATATTTGGTGCAGTTGATCATGATGTTGATGCATTTGCTACCCTTTTCAGCAAAACATATTTATGAAATGAGTTTCTGTACAATGATGTATATCAATTAAGAACAGCATGTGCTCAGGTCTAAAGAGCCTTGGTCTTGCAGCTCGATCAGCGCCTTTGTTCCCTAGACAGGCGCTAGTTCTTAATAGTGCTAAATGGAATGATTTTTTCATTTTATTGCATCTGAGAATAATTATAAGTAATCTACTTGGTTACGTCATGATCGTTAATGACATCATACTTGTGAAAAGTGTTTGTATAAAGATAACGTTTGTAATCTCTTTGATAGTAAAAATGTGCAGTATTTTGTAATATGAATTAGCTTCTCCCAGACAAACCGGCGGATTCGTTTGTACGATTGAATGTCGGTTAAGTGGAGCCCTCTGTTGGCTACTTTTTCTGTACGGTTCCTTATTGTGGAGTCAGCTTTAAATGTCTAACATAACGTTTTGGACATTATTCGTTGTTTTGCTTTGACTAATTCGTGTATTGTATGCTAGTTATATAATCGGTCTATTTAATGTGGATACAGATGACAAATACGGTATGTGGACTAATTTGAGCCCGTTCGTGATTACGCTGGTATTCATTGGTTACAGTCTATGCACCAGGTGGAAACACTGGCTTGTGATTTGATTTAACAAGTGAATCAGCGGCTGATTAGTGATGGTATACGAGGGTATCAGTATGTCTGTATTTTTTAGCAAACCATAAAAAGACTAGCTACCTACAGATATTATACAACTGGCCAACTCAATTATGCATATAAAATGTGGAAACAAGATGGAGTGTCAGTCCGTAAGGCAGCAAGGACGTGTGGTGCGCCTGTAGCAACTTTACGCCATAAAACATTAGGCCATTCTGATCCTTATGAATATAGATTAAAAAAAATCATGAGCAGTTCTGATGAAGCAGCTTTCGTGTCTCACGTGAAAGCAGTAGCTGCATGTGGGTACGAATATACGCGCAGAGAATTAGCAGATCTTGCTGGTGAAACCGCTTTCTTCCTGAACAGGAAAGACACTAGTAGCCCACCAAATGATATATGGATGTATCGCTTGTTAATGAGATGGCCATACCTTAAGATAACCAAGCCAAAAGGTTTGTCCATGGTTAGAGCACGCAGCGCAACGAGGGAAACGTTAGATAATTATTACAAGGAGTTACTGAGCATATTCCAGAAGTATGACTTGTTGGGAAAACCACATAGGATTTTCAATGTTGATGAAACTGGTGTGTCTACGGAACATGTGCCGCCTAAGATATTCGTCGAAACAGGTCGGACATCGTTGGCCGTAGTTTCACCAAGATCGGCTACAACCCTTGTCCGACAGTGGATGGTCCACAAATAAAATCTTCCAGGCCTACTTGAGTAAACATTTTCTTATGTGTGTTACAGTTACTGCTGACGTGCATGCAGTGTGTAATAGTGATGATTACCTAGCCCCGAACACTGCAGTTGTGGACATGCATGCACCTGATAGCAGGATAGATCACATAGCAACGAACACAACAACACACAAACACACTGCACAACACCACATCTCACGATTTAGATACGTTTCTTAATTCGAAGAAACCTCGTTTTGTGCCACCATTTAAGAAAGCATACAGTCGACATACGGTCAAGCTATCACAGAAGGGCGTGGGGTGGACCAGGTATTTCAGAAATTCAAACCAACAAACAAACCAACAAGAAAAATATCAAACCCAACAAACAAAGCAAAACACAAACGAACCAACCAACCAACAAGCAAACAGGCACCCCGACAATCACATAGACAAACACAGTGACACATTCACCAACAAACAACGCACAACTTCAAGAAATTGTGACATATGATGTGTGCTGCGTTTGCAAAAGGGAAACACCACCCAATGCCCAGTGTGATACAGATGTAATCGTTTGGCTGCAATGCGATTTTCGTGTACAACCGAGACGCCGATGCAATCACTGGGTGCACCTTATCTGGTCTACCCAGGTTACAGAGATGTCACTCAAGGAACATTTCAACTGCCCCTGTTGTGTGGCAAGTAGACAAGAAGAGTAGTGTTTCAATATTTATTCAAAATAAATGTTCAAAATAATAAGCTAAAATATAAGATTATGAACACTGCATATGAAAAGAAAACATTGTCAATGCTGGTGTCATCAATTTACCATTAAATGTTTTCTTTTAAACAAACCTCCTTGTCGTCATTAAATAACTTACATTTGCTCAAACACGCATCAGAAGTTAGCATCAAATATTTTCAGTGAATTCTACTATTTACAATAATAACGCCAGGAAAGCTAACCATAAACAACAACGCCATGCAGCGGGCTCCAGCGGTCCCGTGACGTAATTAATTCAGTTTTTGTCGGTACGGCTTGCCATAACAGCCATGACCAATTTGTGTGATAGCGTCGATTCGTGGAGCGTGCTTTTCTGATTTTACAAACTTTTTAAATAAATTGTTTGCACAGTATTGATTAAACAACGGCTAGTAATTTAGAATATTGAAACTGTTCGTAAAGATTTGATTTGTTTTTTGTGCAAAACGGCATTTTCTGTTAACTATGACTAATTCATGTAACACCAGTATACATATGAATTATCGTCAGCCATAGTTCACTCTTTAACACAAATGTCACTTTTGACAGGACTGCCTTGACATACTCAGTTACCCTCGATATCTCACCGACGCCACCATGTCACGACATTTACTTGGGCCTCGCTGTACGGACAGGCAGAAGAGAGACGGTAGATCTACTAAACCACACTTTATTAAACGTGGCTGTCGTGAACAGGGAGCGGCCTGTTTTTTTATTTCTGGGGATACAACATTAAATGATTTTGCTACAGTATTTATTTTGAGTGACTACATAAACCCATTTGTTTACCGTTGTGTTGGTAATAAAGGGATAATCAACCCAACGGAAGAAGTGGTGCTGGATGACCTATACAAATAATGCAGCAACACTGTAATTACATATTCAGCACGAACTAAACGCTAAATTGGCGTTTTTGTTTGTGTCGAATCCAAACAAGAAACAAAGTTATATCACAGTACTACGGTCACCGAAGTGACAGTGTTCAGTCTAACAACAGTGTTTTCTTACTTTCACTCCACATTTCTCACTAAGCCTTGGTGTCATACCAATATTCGGCAACAACATATTAATAGGCCTACTACCAGACATTCGTGTATTGCACCTATCAAACGATTTTTCAGTTTCAAAAAGATAGTGGCATTGCAAGTGATCTCCCGCACTGTTTGCACAAGCTCTAATCACTGCACCGTACAACATTGGAATCTTGTCATCCAGTAAATTAAACGAGGACAGCAAATTATCGCACAAATGACAACATATGGCATAGCCAAAAGTAGTTTTATGTCTTGTCATGGATTATACTACAACTAAAACCCGGCCACATCCTTACACCCCTATTTCAAGCACATAGCATTGAATGAATCAATTAATTAATTAATTAATGTTTTATTTTCAGGTACAAAAACCCATAGTACTTATACAATTAAGTAATATATGCAAATAGGAATAAAAGGTACACCATTAAAAATAATAAGTAAAATATATGACTAAACCAAACTAATAAGTTAAGAGATAAAGAAAGTAATAGTAATACAAATGGAAGAAATAATAAATAAAATAAATATGTAAAAAGGTACATAACATAGTTACTATTTTACAATATATAGAGATTTTGGCCAGCCAGACTACATGGGCCCATTATCAATTTATCTACAGTTACACATGTATTTTACCATATTATCGTCAATATTAAGAACCCGCTTTCTAAAACCATAAACATTTGTGCGCGATAGGGCAGGGCGTTAAATAAATCAACAGCATTATATACAAACATATTACTTGCACTGTCTCGGTGGTGTCCTAGGATCAGTTTATGCATACTGTTGTATACGACTTTAAGTTTTAAATGTGTGCGTTTGTTGAAATGTACCCAGAGTTCGGAACAGTAAATTGAACAACAATATGCATGGGACAGATTAAGTTTAACACCGATGGAACAGTTGTGGAATTTTTGGATGATGCTATTGGACCTGGCATAAAAGCTGCGTATGTGTCTTAGCATATCTTTGTCATCCTTCAAGTCATTGTAGATGTTCTCAACATATACCAGTTTGTTTCTGTGCAAGTGAATATCCGGACATTTGAGATGAAAACCATGTATACTGATTTTATAGGATGATATACAATGTCACTGTCGAAACCAAAGATGGCACAAATATTCAGTAATGCCTAGAGGCCACTGGGGCTAGGTGCAAAAACACATCAATTGTTTGCATAGAACATATGGTTTGTACTGATGTTGTGTAGGTGACATCCTACACCAGAATGTTAAGCATAATGCTTAAATCGTCCACATATACATTAAATAAATATGGAGATAAAAACACCATTTGAGACATTAAAAAGTTAGGGGTCATGGAACCCCATTTAATACAAAACATTTGGGTTATGTACCAGTACAACGTAATTCGAATCAAATTGCTGATGCATCTGGTGACCAGAAGCAGCTGTTCAAGATTGTTGCCAAGCTCCTACACACTGATAATGGCACACCACTACCACCATGTGACTCGTCTGACACACTGGCAATGCGGTTCTCGGATTTCTTCTCAGAAAAGATCTCGAAAATTCGGTCTGAACTGAATCAGAATGTCATCATTGTAAATGCCTATGCTGAGGATGCACCGCAGACAAGTCTGCTGACTGCATTTGAGCCAGCCACTGAGGCTGAAATTGGAATGTTGTTGAAGTCATCGCCAGTGAAATCTTGTGAACTTGATCCCATTCCGACATGGCTTCTTAGAGACTGTGCGCACGATGTTGTACCTGTGCTCATGACAATTGTTAACCTGTCTCTGAGAACGGGGGTAATGCCTTCACACTTGAAGGAAGCGCACATCAGGCCAGTACTCAAGAAACCGAGTCTAGACAAAACTGTCTTGAATAACTACCGACCCGTGTCAAATCTACCATATCTATCGAAGACAATAGAACGTGTCGTTGCTGCGAGATTGTCAGCTCACATGTCAGAGCACGATCTCTGTGAGCCCTATCAGTCAGCGTACAAGCCGAATCACAGCGTTGAGACGGCCCTTGTCTGTGTGCAGAATCACATCCTGCACGCAATGGACAATCAGAATGTTGTCATCATGGTTCTCCTGGATCTATCGGCTGCGTTTGACACCGTCGACCATGAAGTGATGTTGCATAGACTCTCACATGATATCGGAGTGGTCCAAGATGCACTGGACTGGTTTAAGTCATACCTGAGAGACAGAGTCCAGTCAGTCCACATTCATGGTGCTACATCGCCTGCTCGTCCTCTGGTATACGGGGTACCACAAGGCTCCGTGCTGGGTCCTCAGCTGTTCTCCATCTATGTAGCACCAGTTGCTAAGATTATTCGCAAGTACAATTTGATGTGTCATTTCTACGCGGATGATACTCAAATCTACATTCCAGTGAAACCCCACCAAGAGAACATTGCTGCGGCTGTCGTCCGTATTGAAGAATGTGTAGCGGAGATCAGGACGTGGATGATGACAAACTTTTTAAAGTTGAATGACTCAAAGACAGAAGTCATCGTGTTCGGCTCTGTGCAACAACTAAGAAAAATTGAGCTGCGCACACTATGCATTGGAGACTGTTTGGTCACTGTAACTCAGAATGTACGGAATCTTGGTGTACAGTTCGATGCCGAGATGAAGATGGAGACGCACGTGATTGCGGTCTGTAAATCTGCAATTTTCCATCTCCGAAATATTGCAAGAATAAGACGTTATCTAACACCTGCAGCGACAGAACAAGTCATACATGCGTTTGTTACCAGCAGACTTGACGTTGGCAATGCATTACTCCACCGACTGCCTGTGAAACAACTAGAACGGTTGCAGAGAGTACAGAACTGGGCGGCTCGCCTTGTCGACGGCGCCAGGAAGTTCTGTCATGTCACACCTCTATTGATCAAGCTGCACTGGCTGCCAATAGCAGTTAGAGTAGAGTATAAGATACTTCTACTCACGCACCGAGCACTGACTGGCTGTGCACCACAGTATATCACCAAATGTGTGACCCGACGTCAGCCAACTCGATTGTTGCGCTCCAGTGAACACAATCATCTATGTGTACCACGTGCAACGCGTCGCTGGGGTGATAGATCCTTTTGCGTGGCAGGCCCAACACTATGGAACTTGCTGCCGCAAAAGCTGACTGCAACAACAATGACAAACACTGATTTTAAATCAAACCTTAAGACTTACCTGTTTTCCCGAACATTCTGTAAGGCGCCGTGAGCAACGATTGTTGGAACGGCGCAATATAAATGTCACGATTTGATTTGATTTTGATTTGAATTCGTTCGAGCAGGTTTGGCACAGCACGATTAAGCAATTGTCTAAAGAGTGTCCAGTGGTTAACTCTATCAAATGTTTTGATGCATCTAAAAACAGGCACACACCGGACTATTGTAGCTCCTATAATACTTAATAACATTTTTACCGCATATAAATAATGATCAGCACAATGGCCCTTCTTGAATCCAAACTGATCATAAGTTCAATTAAAACAAGTTCAAAGATTTTGGAAGCAATTGTGACCAGTGATACAAGTCTCTGGTTGTTAACATCACTAGAGTCACGAAACTTGTTTTTGACCAAAGGTATAATAATGGTTTTCATAAATTCATCAGGCAGGTATCCATGTGACATAACACCGGTGTAAAAAATGGACAATAATATAGTGATGCGCCTGTCTGGATGTATACAATTTTCTGCAGATAGCCCATCATTACCACACGCTTTACCAGACTTCAGTCTGTCTATAGCATTCTGCACCATGCAAGGTGTAATGTGTACATCATTGTCGTTACAAACATTCCCAGTATTGTGTACAAGCTACATTTTGCATATTTACATCTGAAGTGACATGGACATTATTTAACAGTGATTCAAAATATGTTTTCCACATGTCGGATTTTGAACACGGGTTACTAGCACCATTGAGAGTAGAAGCATTAGGAAAACATTTATTGAATGTTTCCAAAAAGAAGCTGTATCTTTAGTATGCATGGATTTAGCCATGGCATCTGCACGAGCCATTTCTAATCTTTGTAGACACTGTTTCAACAAATATTTAAAATGTAACCTAGTTCTTCGCATGAGTTCACATATCGGGCCATGCTTGGGATTTCCCATATTGCGCCACAGAATATATACATTTCTGGCTTCAGTGTGCACCTCCTTTACAAAATCGTTCCAGCCAGGTACAATATAATATTGACACAATGTTTTTTGCATGCACTGATAGTTTAAGACTGGATTCCCGAAATGCAGTGCTTATATCATTAAATATTTTATCAATGTCATATATATGCTGTTTATTTGAGCAATCAGTGTTAGTGCATGCAAATGATTCTGGAATTAGTACTTTGTTCAGATGTACAGCACTACTCTTTCCATATTCTCGGATATTATAATTTGATCCTTTCTAAAGGCCATTTAAAAAGAGGAAACATTTTATCAGCACACTTTGCCGCAGAGACATTATCTCGACTTTCTGCAGTTACAAAAGTAAAGATAACAAGTCCTACAGGAGATGATCCGAACTAGGGCATTTATCTAAAATGTGTAAGTCAGTGAACTTTGTGTGAACACTACGCGAACAAATAAAGTGATCTAACCACGAGGTACAATTGTGAGCATCACTCACATAACCACGAGGTACAATTGTGAGCATCACTCACATAACCACGAGGTACAATTGTGAGCATCACTCACATAACCACGAGGTACAATTGTGTGCATCACTCACATAACCACGAGGTACAATTGTGAGCATCACTCACATAACCACGAGGTACAATTGTGAGCATCACTCACATAACCACGAGGTACAATTGTGAGCATCACTCACATAACCATGAGATACAATTGTGAGCATCACTCACATAACCATGAGATACAATTGTGAGCATCACTCACATAACCATGAGGTACAATTGTGAGCATCACTCACATAACCATGAGGTACAATTGTGAGCATCACTCACATAACCATGAGATACAATTGTGAGCATCACTCACATAACCATGAGATACAATTGTGAGCATCACTCACATAACCATGAGATACAATTGTGAGCATCACTCACATAACCATGAGATACAATTGTGAGCATCACTCACATAACCATGAGATACAATTGTGAGCATCACTCACATAACCATGATACAATTGTGAGCATCACTCACATAACCATGAGGTACAATTGTGAGCATCACTCACATAACCAATTGTGAGCATCACTCACATAACCATGGTACAATTGTGAGCATCACTCACATAACCATGAGATACAATTGTGAGCATCACTCACATAACCATGAGATACAATTGTGAGCATCACTCACATAACCATGAGATACAATTGTGAGCATCACTCACATAACCATGAGGTACAATTGTGAGCATCACTCACATAACCATGAGGTACAATTGTGAGCACCACTCACATAACCACGAGGTACAATTGTGAGCATCACTCACATAACCATGAGGTACAATTGTGAGCATCACTCACATAACCATGAGATACAATTGTGAGCATCACTCACATAACCATGAGATACAATTGTGAGCACCACTCATATAACCACGAGGTACAATTGTGAGCACCACTCACATAACCACGAGGTACAATTGTGAGAATCACTCACATAACCATGAGGTACAATTGTGAGCATCACTCACATAACCATGAGGTACAATTGTGAGCTTCACTCACATAACCATGAGGTACAATTGTGAGCATCACTCACATAACCAGGTATTGCCCGTTCAACCAAGGCAATTTTACACGAATAATTGCAGATCTCTTCGCAGTTGTCAGGTGATTGGTAAGGTAGGTATACATTTAGGATAAACAAATTACCATCTTTAGTATCAATGTCAATTCTCAGTAACCTGTCATCTTGAACGTCAAATATTTTGCATGCATGTGGTACAGTTTTACTCCACAGCACACCTATTCCGCCATAAGGGCGTCCAACCTGTAGGTGGAGTTGGTCTTTCGTAGCAGTAATACCATAAGCTTCAAATTCTTCATGAATTGTCCGCAGTAAAGTAATATATAGCTATATTACAAGCTAATTTATGTTCATAGCTTCTCTTTCTTTAATTTTGAATTTCAGCTGTAGCTTGGTTTAGTGCTTCTTTATAAATGTTGTAGTCTTTGGAAATAACGAAGACTACAACATTTATAAAGAAGCACTAAACCAAGCTACAGCTGAAATTAAAAATTCAAAGAGAAGATATGAACATCAATTAGCTTGTAATATAAAACATGACAGCAAGAATTTTTATGGGAATGTTCGAAGCAAACAGAAAGTTCAGGATAAGGTCGGTCCTCTAGAAGATAGTGCAGGAAATATAATAACAGAAGGATTCTTAATGGTAGAAAACCTGAATGAGTATTTTAGTTCAGTGTTTACCAGAAAAGACACTAGTTCAGTGCCAGAGGCTAAGTTCAAGGGGGCAGAATCAGACTATTTAAGACAGTTAATTGTAACCCCAGAAATGGTAGCTAAGACAAATAGGGCTATGAAGTATAATAAATCACATGGAGTGGATGGTATTCCTCCCAAACTACTATTGGAAATTGTAGAACAAATTAGCATACCACTTGCAACAGTTTTCAACTTGTCATTAGAAGAAGGAGTGGTTCCTTTAGAATGGAAAGAAGCAAACGTTATACCGTTATTTAAAAAAAGGTTCGAGAAACAAGTCAAATAATGATAGACCAGTTAGTTTAACATCGGTGATTTGTAAATTATTAGAAAGACTAATTAAAGATCACATGGTGGATTTTCTTGTTAAACATAACTTGATAAACCCATCTCAACATGGGTTTCTAAAAGCGAGGTCATGCTTAACAAATATGTTATGTTTTTTGGAAGATATCACTAAGTGGGTAGATGATGGATCACCAGTAGATATCATCTACTTAGATTTTCAGAAAGCTTTCGACAAAGTGCCACATCAAAGATTACTGGTTAAACAAAAGGCCTATAACATAGGAAATGGTATAATTAACTGGATAGAAAAATGGCTGATTGACAGAAGACAACGGGTAGTTGTTGATGGGGACGCTTCAAACTGGAAATCAGTTTTGAGTGGGGTTCCACAGGGATCAGTACTGGAACCTATATTATTCTTAATATATATAAACGATTTGGATGATGATATATCTAGCAAGGTGTTGAAATTTGCAGATGATACAAAAGTGTTTAGAAGGATTAAAAGTGATGGAGATAGACAGCTTTTACAAGATGATATTGACAGGTTGATTAAATGGTCTGAAAAGTGGCAAATGTTGTTCAATTTTGGGAAATGTAAATGCCTTCACACAGGACACGGGAACGAATATGTAGAATATACAATGGGGGTAACTGTACTAAGTACTACTGTAAAACAAAGAGACTTAGGGCTGACAATTAGTGCTGACATGAAGGTTTCAGAGCAGTGTGGAATTGCAGCTTCAAAAGGAAATCAAATCCTTGGATTGATTAGGCGAAATATAGCATATAAAGAAAAATAACTAATAATACCGCTGTACAAAACAATAGTTAGGCCTCATTTAGAATATTTTATACAAGCGTGGAGGCCATACCGCAAGAATGACATATATATGCTAGAAAGAGTACAGAGGAGAGCGACTAAAATGATACAAAAACTGAGGGATCTTAGTTATGAAAAACGCCTAAAAGAATGTGGTTTAACAACACTAGAGAACAGGAAATTTACAGTAGATCAGATAGAAGTGTTTAAAATATTGAATGGTTATGAAAATAGTAATAGAAATATGTTTTTTTTTCAGTTAAGAAAGATAGAAAGACTAGAGGACATCAAGTTACATTAGTAAAGGAGCAGTGTATATTAGACGTCAGAAAGTTCGCATTTTCACAAAGGACTGTGAATGAATGGAACAGATTATCTGATGATTATGTGGGTGCTAGTAGTGTGAATATGTTTAAAATAAAATTGACATATACCTCAGAAGGGCTGGGTATATGTAGATAAAAGGGTTGGACTCTCAATAAGCCAAAGGGCTTCCTTGCCCACCTGCCATCTAGAGTTAATTATCTGGATGGCAATCTTGTTAAATCTTGTTAAATATATTCACTGGAGAGCCAGATCTCTTGTAGAAATATTATATCATATTGCTCACAAAGAAGTAGCATATTGTATAAAGATGTGTTAAAACCATGACAATCGAAAGTCAAAATGTTCAACATGTTATTGATCGTTTGGTTGAATGTTAATTAAAAAACAAAGCAATCAGTATGTACACACTGGGTCTTCATACAACCACTTATTCGAAGTACCCACGTACCAGGACACCGAAGGGCCACACCTTTGGGTCGAGTAACAAATGTTGGTCACGTGATGAGAATCTGACACAGAATGATGTTTACGTGTCAAATTTAGTTGTCAGCGGTTCGCATGTAACTGTGATAGCATCTGTTTAACGCTAAATGCCCGACTGTTCAAGCACATGACGTCACCAATTTACGTGCACTTTCTTTATTTACATGCCGCGCATGAATATAATCATACACGGCGCTGTTAGCGGGTTAACAAACGGAAAATGGAGGGAAACGGTTTGTGAAATATGCCAGTTTGTGAAATATGTTAAGTTTATGTTTTATTAAATCGTGGTAATGCTACCTTCGATAGCTCGTTGCATTCTTATTCGAAAAGTTCCGCAATGTTCGGCAATCGGTATACTGTCATTATTAGTAATTCACGGGCATTATGGATTATGCCGAATATGGGGATTACCGGACGCTTTGCCTGGGCTGTTAAGTTTAATTGGTAATGGCCAGGGTGCCATACATGTTAGGCCTCTAAGAATTATTTATGGTTCACAATGTAATGTTTGGGTAGTAGGGTCTACACAAAGCGTGCTTAGCGTTATAATGACATGTAGGCCTTATAGTTATACTTATACGAAATAAATTCGGGTACCTTTGCTTTTGGTAACTTCTGCAGTTTAGGTCCGCACCTCGAAAAAAACGTCAAAACGGACGGTCACCTACAGTCACCAAACTTCACACCATATATCTATAACATCTATTCTACATATGAACAATTATCACGTGATGTGATCAAAAATACTGTTTTTTATCGATACAAATATACAAGAAATTCACTCGTTTTTACATGTATTCATTAATTCCGCCGGAAACTCCGGTAGGTGGCGCCATTTTGTGGATGCCTTCAGACGTAGGGATAGATCACAATTCATATTTAATTTTATTTACTTTTTGACAATAATTATTATTGTCAAAGTCAATAAAATACACGATATTTAATTAAATTAATTAATTAAATAAGGTTACGTTAAACTTAATGTTGACAGCAGCTGAGGGTATTTATTACGGTTATTAGTTTGAGTAATTATTTATAATAATATTGCTGCATTGTAATATTGTCTAACAGAGGTAATTTACATACTATGATGCAGTATATATTATTTTGTTTTTACTATCAATTTGATTGTTGCAAAATGTAATTATGTATATTGTTTTATACGCTGTACTGTGCTATCCATGAGGTATACATTAAAGATAATAAATAATAATAGTAAAACTTAAAGCGATTCTTTGAGAATTTATATATTTTTTAATGTACGCAATTATTAAATAATCCTGTTAATATGATTATTTCATGTAATTATGTGCCTTTATTTCATTAGAATTATGTTTTAATAATCACTATTGACCCTAACAATACATCGAAAAAATAACTGCACGTACGCGCAGTTTTCACTTTGGCCCCACCTTCACGATCCGTATAAAGCATGCTCATGAATATTCGGGACTTTCCGTCAGACTTCGATTAGCTACGCCGATTTAATAGATGCAAGAAAAACGTCATCAACGTGTGTGTATTTGGATTAGCCACCGCCATGCGAATGAGTCGTTACCGATAAAATTATCAAAAGGAAACGTGGACCAGCTGCTGTTTATGTCACAGATTTAGCAAAGGATAGAAGGAAAATATGTGGAATAAACGGAGATGGAATATAGCGACAGCTCATGATAGACGAATTTATTAAAAAAAACACCAGATCTACACGCACGAAGCCGCCGATGACATATTAAATGATTGGCATTGTTTTGTTGGAATATAAAAGCATACAAAATCTCACCTATGGTACTATCATGTTCTTTTTTTTCGTGGTACATCTGGCTATACATTTTTAAGTTTAGTTTTAATTAAACGTTTAGATAACAGAAACTTATTGAAGCCGAGACGCATTCAATAATGAAAGCATTTTGTTTGTACCATTAATCCAGCTGCTATTTCCATAAGCAGTATTAATACACATCAAGTAATGTACAATATTAAAATAGCATAGGTGGTTATGTACATAAGGTTTAATTATAGTTTTAAAATGTAGATCTACAAAGATCATAATGTCATTATTGTCGACAACATATTAAAATATATTATTTATTTATTTATTATAAAGCATTTATAGAGAGCCGTGTGTCCGGATAACAAATCTGCTCAAAGGCGCTGACAATCGTAGAGTATAAGTAAAATACATTAAATGACCTAAACATATTAAATAGAAATATTAAATAGAAAGGTAAACGAATATGATTTAAAAATAACATATAAAAGTTACATAAAATATCAGTTAGAAAAACCTGAATAAAAATAAATATATATATATTTACAAGTGTATATATTATACATAAATTAAATTAATTAGCCGTTTAAATACCTAAAATAAATAATGTGCTTAAATTGAATTATATAAATACATATAATATGCTAATTAAACAAAATAATAAATAAATAAATAACAGCAACCTAAGTACATAACCGAATGTCAACATTGCACAAATGTCACTGATGCGGACTGCAGAGTTCTTTTAAGGCCTGTCGAAATAAGTGTATCTTTAAAAGTGATTTTAAAGTGGCAACGCAGTTTGCATGCCTGAATGCATGAGGCAGGGCATTTCACAGGATCGGGCCAGCCACCGAGAAGAAACGAGGGCCATAATGTTCAAGGTGATATCTCGGAACAGTCAGCAGACCTTGTTCGGCCGATCTAAGTGATCTGGTCGGCGTGTAGGGTGTCACGAGCGATGAAATGTACGCAGGGCCGAGATGGTGCACTGCACGATATACCAGCAGTAACAGCTTGACTTCGATCCGCTGGCGTATAGGCAACCAGTGCAGACGGTACAGAACAGGTGTTATGTGTTCTCGTCTCCTTGTCCCGGTAATGAGACGTGCTGCGGAATTCTGTACCATCTGCAGCTTTCGCAAGTGCGTTTCCGGCAGACCATATAACACTCCGTTGCCGTAATCAATACGTGACATGACTAAGGCGTTCACAATGGTTCTGCAGGCATTAGTGGTAAGACATTTCCGAATTAACGCGATGCTTCGCAGGTGACAATATGCCACCTGGCAAACACGACGCACTTGATTCGTCATCGACATAGTGTTGTCGAGTAGAACGCCGATGTCGCGGATAACCGGCTTCGGCGAAACAGCACAGCCACATTCATCAATGACTTGGTCAACAGGCGGGTGAACAAGGTTCCGATTGTTCACTGCAGCGGTTTTGTTCTCGTTAAGCAGGAGATTATGGAAAGACATCCACGCTTTCACATCGGTGGTATAACGATATTGTCGATCGGTGGCCATTGTAAGTGGCTGGTCACGGGGAAAGTCCACACATAATTGCGTATCATCAGCATAGATATGTTAGCGTAGTTGATGATGTTCAAACACATGTTTGAGTCCAAGGCAGTTGATCGTGAACAGAAGAGGTCCGATGTTAGATCGACACTTCTTGAAAAGATGTTGCCAACTTTAACTGGCTGTGTTCGTTGTGACAGATACGACTTCAACCAGCACAGTGCGTTGCCACGCACGCCAATTCTGTGCAGTTGATTGAACAGCAGATGGTGGTCGACAGTATCAAAAGCGGCATTGAGATCTAGTAGCACCAGTATCACGCTCTTCTTGTTATCCAAATAAAGCAATATGTCGTCCTGTATGCGTACTAGAGCTGTTTCAAAGCTGTGCATTGGACGGTACGCACTTTGGAAAATATCGAAGGTGCCGTTCGCATCCATGTGCTGTCATATTCGATACGAAATACATATTTGATATTGGACGATAATTCGATAACAGTTCTGGATCAAGACCATTCCTCTTTAATAGCGGTGTTACTACGGCATGTTTCATAGAGACAGGTAGTGATGCCGACACGATGGACATGTTAACGTGCTGGTTAACACTGGTCCAAGAGTCCGGTGTTTCGAATTCTCTCGATCCGCGTAACACCACTTCAAGGCATTCGAAAGATTCCGCGGGCCATAGTCTGGAGAGAAAGGTGGAAGGAGGTCTTAAAAAAGACCCCAAATCCCCCACCCCGTCGATTGCTCCGCGAGAGATGTTCAAAATTGTAACCGTGAGGAACCATCTCAGAAGTGAAAGTCTCATCATTATTGCACAACCACGTCACTGTTAGGCACAAAATGTCGATGACGTCACAAGCGTCTAGTAGTGTAAGGTGAAATCTGGTCACAATCGCGCGTCCAATCCGTAGTAGATCAGTTCGATTGTACGCGAACATGCTGTGAAGAATGGCCGTGCAGTGGTTCTGTTGTTGTCGTCACGCCTGGTCGATCAGCAACAATGTTGTGGCACAGGTGCATTTCACTGTGCAGTTAGGTATAAATTACTAAAATACTAAAAAGTCACTAAACACTTCCAAATACAGCATAGTCCATCGTCGATCTGATACCTTCATAAACCAACTGTAAAAAGTGCAGTGCCGTATCGAAATAAAAAACTGATAAAAATGCCAAATATATAAGAGCTTGTTATGGTGCAGCCACATAGAGGCGCAACACATGACACTACTGACTGACTATTACATCAGTGTAACAACACGTTTTATTTGGTACTGTCAGTGCAATAATTATTTGTTCTGCCCATCATTTAGAGTAAAATATATTGAAGTTGTGTATATCGAACTCCCGTTCCGATGACAAATAAAATGGCCATTGTATGATGGAAATAAACTTATAAAATTACAAAACTTTAAAAGTAACGCATATCTTAAAACACTGTTTTCAGTCATCATTGGTGTATTTAACTCAAGAAGATCCCTAAAACATTTGTTACAGTACACATACCAAATGCCAACGGTGCCCATCTACATAAAAAAATAAACACACGCATGCACGTATACATTCATATCTACGCACATATCTACATACCTACATACCTACACACCTACATAAATGCATACGTTTATACATATGCATACACACATACATACATACATACATGCAAACATGCATACACGCATACACGCATACACGCATACACGCATACACGCATACACGCATACACGCATACACGCATACACGCATACAAGCATACACGCATACACGCATACACGCATACACGCATACACGCATACACGCATACACGCATACACGCAAACACCCATACATACACACACACACACACACACAAACACGCGCACACGCACACGCACACGCACACGTGCACACGTGCACACGTGCACACGTGCACACGTGCACACACGCACACACGCACACACGCACACACGCACACACGCACACACGCACACACGCACACACGCACACACGCACACACGCACACACGCACACACGCACACACGCACACACGCACACATGCACCCATGCACACATGCAGACATACATACATACATACATACATACGTAACCATATGCACATGCGCAAATGCGCACATACACACGTACACACGTACACACGTACGCACGTACACACGTACACACGTACGCATATAAGCACGTACACACGTACACACGTACACACGTACACACGTAAACACATACACACAACACACACGTACACACATACACACATACACACATACACACATACACACATACTCACATACTCACATACTCACATACACACATACACACTACACACATACACACATATACACATACATACATGTATACCTGCACACGTGTACACGTGTATACATACATAAACACTCGCACATTGTATGTGTAGATGGTAACGTTGTCAGACAATATGGCACTTCTTTTCACAGCAGTTTCCTTTGTTTTTAGCTCTACCATACCTTCTCACGCCCTTTGTTATGACCAGGGTCCATTTATTCCTTTAAGTGTTCATCGATGTCGCCAGTGTATTTCTCAAGTAGGGGTTACGAAGGCGTGTTCACGATATCCACGAGGTGATTGGAACGCAGCAATATTGACTAAAGAATGCAGGGATAACTTGTTCATTAAATAATTGATGCGATTGTTACAACGCGAAACTCACCGAATATGCACGAAAGAGATACTTGAAAACTAGTATTGCTAAAGTTATGAAAACCATTAATAAGAAGGTCAACATCTATCAACATTTCCCAGACTACAAGGCTACAGTAGCTAGGCACACAACTGAGATTGTTGCTTGTAATCGGCCCGTGTTGTGCAGTTATCAGTATAGCACGTTAGAACACACATTTAACAAAGGTTTACAACAGGAATTCTAGCGTTACCCCGTGAAACGATCGGCTCATGCAACATTGCATAGAATGGATTGGAACTATGTTAGCGTAGACATGAAACACAATCATTTAACTTCAATTTCCATAACGAATCCTTCGCAATTCTGTGAAATTCACCTTCGTGCTGTATATGCAACAGGCCATGACTATGACATCCTCTCAAAACTATATCATAATTAGTATCGCTAAAGGCCGTGATACCTTTGCCCTTTCGACAAACTGGACCCGACCCAATTAGACCTGACCAGGCCACGTTAGGCCCGCCCAAACTGCAGCGAACGAATACACCGACGGACACCGACTGAGCAATCCTGGAAGCCGGTGTGACGTCATAATGACGTAAGCGTAAACACGTTCGAGTAAGTTATAACTAGTCGGTGTCAGTCTGGGGCCGGTTTCATGGACTTTCATAACTCTACGCACAACTAGACGTTATACTGGTCGTAGCTAACAGCGATTAGTCGATGTAGTTGATGACCGGTTTCATGGACTGTCATAACTCTACGCGCAATTAGACGTTATCTAGGTCGTAGCTAACAGCGATTAGTCGATGTAGTTTATGACCGGTTCCATGAGTACATTTTAACGTCCCATAGTTTAGATTATTATGGCAATTACAAATATTTCATCACATCGAAATATATTTTTTTATAAAATCCCAGCCAAGTGTATCAAATTAATAAAACATAACAGTTTGAACAAAGGAAACGAGAGGTTCCATATATCCCAGGATAATTATGTTACTCCCACAAACAACTTCTATAATTGTACTAGGCCCTGTATTACATAATGATACATTATATTTGGTAAAGCGCAGATCCAAAATTATTCCTGGCTTTTCACAATGTACTAGAATACATAAAATACTGTAGAATTTCAAAATCATGAATGTAATTAAAATACTATGAGATGTAGGAACTATTTAAGATAAATACATAAATAAATTATTGCAAGACTGCAGAATAAGGATATAACCAAATATAAATATCAGCTACTAGTAATAAGAATTATTTAAACAATAATATCACACAATAATAACATAGCAATTACATAAATAAATGTATACGGATGAGTAATAATAATATGACATTTGTAAAATATTGTTTATACTAATAGTTTAGTGATACAATTAATTTTTATAATATTATTAAATATAAAGATTAAAATACTGAAATAGTCGTAATTAAATTGCTGTATAATATGATGTATATTACATGCCGCTACGTAGATATATGCATACTATGCGTAATAGTGAAAACAAACCCGTTTTCCATACACATCCTGTATGCACGCAGCAAAATTACCTTCACTGGACTTACGACCAAAAAACTTAAGCTTACGCCTGCTAATATCAAGCGTAACGTTACGCCAACTAGCAACGGCTAATTGATCTGAAGGAGATTCAGGAAACGCAAATAACGTTACTTAATTACGTATTCAAGTTATAGCGTCATAGTAGCCGCTTAGATTTCGTAAATAGTCTAATGAAACCGGCACCTGAGGTATTCGAACGTTTTCCAGTTTACGTGATTACTACGACACGCCGGCTTCCATTATAGCGAAGTCTGTCTTGGTGTTGTAACGCATTCTGAAATTAGGATTATATCACATGATCACTTCCTTACCAACGCCACAAGCCAATATGGATTTCAACAAAATATGTCAACATGTCACGCACTAATAGATCTTGTTGATGCAATAACCCAATCAGTGGATGCAAAAAATATGCTATTGGTGTTTTTATCGATTTAAAAAAAGGCATTTGACACTGTCAATCACAAACTGTTATGTAAACAAATGGAATTTCTTGGTATCCGTGGTGGGGCATTTAACTGGTTAAATAGTTTTCTAGAAAACAGAAAACAATTTGTGTCCATTGACTAATGTAATTCTACTGTGCGCAATATATCATGTGGTGTCCCACAGGGTTCGATCCTGGGGCCCAAACTATTCATTCTATACGTTAATGATACGTGTAACATATCTAATCTAGTAAAATACATTCTCTTTGCAGACGATACTAATATCTTTTATGCAAATAGTAACATCAATAAACTAAACGAAACTGTAATGTTCTGGACCAAATATATACATGGTTTGCAGTAAATAAATCAACTCTGAACATATCTAAAACCAATTATATGTTATTTGGAAATCGTACGCTAAACAAAGAGATTAATATCAAAATACGAAATGTTAATATCGAAAGAGTAAGGGTCACCAAGTTTTTGGGTGTGTTTATTGATGATCTACTAAATTGGAAAGCTCATATAAAATACGTACAATCAAAGCTTTCAAAAAGTACAGCTATAATGCATAGATGCAGTCATCTACTTGATAGAAATAGTAGACGTATTCTATACAGTTCTCTCTTTTTGCCGTATTTAAATTACTGTGCAGAGATATGGGGAAACACGTACCCAACAAATACTAACTGTATTTTCTTATTACAAAAAAGAGTAATCCGCATTATATTTGGTACAAGATGGTTGGATCATACAAACCCATTTTCCAACAATTACATGTTCTAAAATTTCCAGATATCATAGAACTGAAAACATCATTATTTATGTACAAAGCTTACTACAGCTGTTTGCCATCAAATGTTCAGTGTTTGTTTACTAGGCGGGAAATAGCATACTCAATGCGAGCTAATCATGACCTAGAACGACAGAGAGTCTGTTCTACCATGCGTTCAATGTATCTTTGTGTAAAGGGAGTGCAATTATGGAATTCTCTATGTGATCATTTAAAAACTACTAATACTATTACTGAATTTAAGCGTAAATGCAAGAACCTTCTATTTGAGAAAAATCTGGTTGTGGAAACCTAAATAAAATCATACACAAATATAATCATGCCATTGAGGAAATTACAATATGTGTAAAGATGTTTACTCATTACATACTTTAAATTTTGAATATGCACATATTCCATTGCAAGTTTTCAATTATTGTTGCTAGATGGTTAGATGAATAGCAAATTCGAATAATATAATATTTATGTCTCAAAATACAAGTATGTATGTATGTGAATATATGTATGTATATATGTGTGTATATGTGTGTATACATACAGGTATATAATTATATATAAATATATGTCAGGGGTAAATTTACACAAAAGTCAATGACTTCGTATTTACCCCCTTCAAACATTGTATATTCTCACTTGTATTATAGTTAAACTTGTTTGGTTGTCTTGTCTTGTATATATTGTTATCAATGTTCTGAATAAACGTTCATTCATTCATTCATTCATTCATTCATTGTTCAGTGGAATAATGACCTATTCTTTAACATTTTGGGAAAAGTATTTAGTTTTTTATGATACTATTCTAAGACGGGAAGCTTCCAGCGTCAGATATATTGTGTAAGCATGTATAAAAATCAATATGATTTATAAATGAATGATCAGCGAAATTTATTAAATGCACATCGATAAAGTTTACTTGTACATAAATAGTCCAGCCATGTACATATATACATATGCAACTATGCAACCATGCAACCATGCAACCATGCAACCATGCAACCAAGCAACCATGCAACCATGCAACCATGCAACCATGCAACCATGCAACCATGCAACCATGCACACAAGCACACACGCACACACGCACACACGCATACACGCACACACGCACACACGCACACACGCACACACGCACACACCCACACACGCACACGCGCACACGTGCACACGTGCACATGGGTACACGGGCGCGTCATTGTGCATGGCTATGTTCGCGAGTACCGGTATCTTGTAATCTACTCTGCGCGCAACAGGCAGCCAATGAATTTCGCGTAACAGGGGCGTGGCGCTGTCACTACTTGGACGACGCAGGATCAGTCTGGCAGCCGAGTTGTGTATTCGTTGCAGATGCGCAATGTTAACTGCAGACAAGAGTGCGTTGCAGTAGTCAATCCGCGATGTGATGATGACATTGACTACGCGTTCCTTTGTCGGTTTGGGTAAAAAACGGCTAAACTGATTGATGTGGCGGAGGCAGAATGAGAATGCGCTGACAGTTTGCGACACTTGCTTTTTATATCGAGGTGCCTGTCAATGAAGACACCGAGACTTTGAACACATCGTGTAGCTGTAATTGTAGAACCACCAACGCGCATCACAGTGCCATCAACGATTGCATCCGGAGATTTTGGTACAATTGGAAGATACTGTGTCTTGCCGTCGTTCATGCACATATAATTCCATGCCATCCAGTTCTTTATTTCATCCAAACAGTCCTCCATTTGCTGAACCGCAGCCGTTAAAGCGGAACGATTCAGGTCGAAATGTGAGTAGATCTGTAAGTCGTCAGCATAGTGGTGGAAGACTAGTCCATGGGCTCGAATAATGTCACCGATAGGTTGGACATATAATGAAAAGAGCAGTGGTCCAAGGACAGCGCCTTGTGGGACACCTGTCGTTAGAGTAGTAGTACTCGACGATTGGTCACCGATTACTATTCGCTGCGTCCGGTCCAGTCCAGTCCAGTCATCCAGTCCAGTGCTTTTCCAACAAAGCCATAACGCAAACGTAGACGCTTAATCAAGATGTCATGGTTGATAGTATCGAAGGCGGCACTAACATCAACGAGAAGCAAGAGGGTTCCTTCTTTATTGTCCATGGCTGTTTTGATGGCACTTGTAAAGTACAATAGCGCGGTTTCGGTCGAATGTTTTTTTCGATACGCCGACTGAAAGCTCTCGGTCAGAAACATGCGCCATTATCCTAAGCGCGACCAATTTCTCAGTTACTTTGGATAATTGTGTAAGGTTACTCACAGGTCGATAACTGCTCAGAATGTCTTTATCAAGTGATGGTTTCTTCAAAAGCGGACGGACAATTGCATGCTTCAGCGACTTTTGCATGACTGCTTCGTCCAGCGAAGCATTTATAATCCGTGTGATGACAGACACAATACTTGTCATATTGTATCTTAGCTGAATTGCAGGCAGAGGATCCAACGCGCATGTTTTGCCAGTAGGACCACAAATCGTTGTGATTTCTGTGTTCGTTGTTGGATCAAACGCATCGATACAGTCAGTGAAACAACGTCTTTCATCTGTTGGCCTATCGATGGCGTTGAAACACTGCAGACCTGGCAGGAGCTTGTCAATCTTTTTACTAAAGAAACGTGAAAATTGTTCGCATCTTTGGGCCGTAAATTGGAATTCAGGGTGTTCCAGTATGCAGTGGCCATCAAGCGATCTCAGTAATCGAAACATGGTTTTGTTGTTTGCCTTCTCCAGACAGTTTTGATAATAATCCGTTTTGCTGGTATCATAGCAGTGCATTTTTCACGAGCGGTGACATATATTTGACGATGAATCTCCAATTTAGTTCTTCTCCACACATTCCCCCGTTTCCGCTTCTTATCCCCGGCGTCGTCGATGTTAGAGTCGTACCAGGGATGTGATGTTTTGTCTGTTACTTTCACATTACGTAACGGGGCATGTTTGACAAGGCATTCAGTGAGACAGGTGTTGTACATCTCAACCCAATCCTCCGCGTGTCGATCATTCGCGCGTGTACGCAATGTCATGTCAGCACATGCAGACTCGATATCGTTTCGGAGTGCATCTGTTTCAATGTTCCTGAAATTCTGCTTTGCAATCGTCTTAATTTTTACCGCAGGCTTCAGTGCTCTTAGTGTGAGTTCAATGCGACGGTGGTCAGACAGAGAGTCAGGATGCACAGTAACGGAACTAATGAAGTCGTCATCAGTTTGACTGATCACAAGATCCAATATGTGTTCTGTTCGGTGCGTTAGCGAATGTACATGTTGAGTTAGATTGAACGATTCACATAGAGTGCGAAGTGGTTCTGATTTGAAGGTATCGTCAAAATGAACATTGAAGTCACCAATGATGACAGTAGGAACAACGGAGATGGATGCCTCGATGAATAGCTGCTCAAGTTCAGCGTAAAAAATCGACATTGTTCCAGATGTCTTACTTGATGCAGGCTGGTGATAAGCGACCCAGGTATTGTATTTCAACAAGAACGGGTTGGTGAGTTGCAGACGGAGAAGTTCGATGGTTGTGAATGGCAGCTTTGGGAGGATATTGGTGTTGAAGGTATTTCGACGAACTATGGCAACTCCGCCGCCACGACACGAGGCACGTGCTACATAATTTAATATGAAGCCGGGCGGCGTCAGTTCAGTCACAATCGCCTCGTCTCCAGTTTTTTTAGCCACGTCTCGGTAATGGCCAAAACATCCCAATCGTGTTGGATAATTTCCTCATTTATAGTCAACGTATTATTTTTCACATATCTTGCATTGATCAATGAGATGTTGGTGTAACGATTCTTATAATCCTTATCATCAGTTTGACAACACGACAGTTTCACTCGTATAATGTTTGCGTTGTTGACACCGCGTTGGTGGTAAGTAGGTGTAAGCCGAGCCGACGTCCAATTACTGGACGTATTGTATGATGGCGATTGCGACCGGCTCTGCAACCTCGTGTGACAACACAAATTCCATAGTCCTTTAATGTGTCGAACATAGGCTTAGGCAGCTTTCCGCCAGTGACACTCGCAATGTAATGGGCGAACAGTTCCTGCCGAGTGTTGGTCACGGTGGGTACAGGTGTGCCACCGGAATAAAAGTCGCAGAAATACACACACACACATATAAAACCAATAACACGAACTTCCAGCTCCGTGCATTCAGGGTAATGTTATCAAAACGATGTTCAAATCTCACCAGTATCGTAGTAATACAAATAAGTAAAATTCAATTTTAAACACAGATAAAATCAATAGTTGCCACTGGGGCGCGTGTCATGTATGATGATGAAAAGTGAGTTATATTTATACAATTAATTATGTTTTATTAAAGTCCAATAACGTATTAATTGATTTGGCTTGTTACTGACTAACATTATTTGTGCATAGACGAGATTGCAGCAGGGTGGTTTCGCATTTCAAAGTTTTCATTCAAAAAGTTTGCGCGCATAATATAAACCAGATATTGAGAATGACGGTATTTCGTAAGTTAGCGTACTATTATCTATCGTCGGTGGCCTATTTGTTATACCAAACGGCGTTTTTGTAATATATTTGTTGTGCAACCAACTGTCATGATTAGAACATATGTTGAGTGCGTTGTTGATTCATGAACTGATTCTATCAGGCACAACAAGTCTTCAACGGGTTCGTGACCACTCTGGTCATGTTCCTGAGTTAAAGGTGAATAATTACAAATCAGGGATAATTGTTATTCTTTTTACGACACCAGCGTGACGCTAGTTCAAATAGGGAACTGGGATTGGAGGACGGAACAGCTTATGCCAAATAGCATAACCAATCCCTGTGTTCTATATGCCAGCCAGCAACACAAAAGGTTATTGAATATTGTGATATATTTTAACAATACCTGCTGTTACATTAGTACAACCACTTGTTTTAAATTGAAAATAACATTTGGTTGGCTCATAGTTTTCCATAAGTGGTTACTTATTTGATAAGTACATGATTGGTCATGCAGTTAGGCCATCCTTTTCGCATAAAATCTACCCAAGCGAAACGTTTACCCATAACTACAGAGCTTAGCCTGAAAACTGTATTTTGTTTCGTCACTAGTACATTTCCAAAACCCGCATTTAATATATAAGCAATGGTCCAATAAAATGAATTCCATAATATAAGTCCTTTTTATATTCAGCTGCCAACACCAATATTGTTTTATGTCAAATAATATGTATATATCAAAGCATTTTGTTTGGTTTGATATACGACGTGCAAACAATGCAAACAAACATATTATCACCATAAAGAAAAGAACGACATGACATTTTGCGAAGATAACTTATGAATTCACATTTCACAAGAGTGTTGATGTGTCCTCTAAAAAAAGTTCCATCGAAAACATACAACTATTATTAATGAAGAGACACAATATGTTGGAAGATGGATACCTTGTCTATTTCGTGTAATATCACAACAATCGGACGCACAACATCAAAAACCCCTAACCTGGCACACAAAAATCATATCTAGGTGAGCCATCATTTTATTTTATTTTTCAAATCGTCAAAATGTATATTCCATTATAATAATAATAAAAATATATATGTATATACATATATATACATATATAAATATATATGTATATATATATATATATATATATATATATAGATAGATAGAGAGAGAGTGATATATATATATATATATATATATATACTGATAGGAACAAATGAACAGTTGATGACGATAAGCAGTATATAAGTAAATTTATCGAACATTTATCTGATTACGATTTATTGGCGAATAAGTTTTTAATTAATTTACACGCGCGCGTATTGGTCTTATAACTTGAATATTTCAATAGTAAGCATCATGCATTGTCACTCATTAATAATACAATAATCGATACACAATCGTCGATTTATTGGGGTAAACTGGAATTTGGAAGTTCAAAACGAAGTAACGATAGGTCACTTAAAAATATAGCAAGTGGAAAAGTGTTTAAAAAAGATAAAGTGTGTCGAATGTCCCATCCTAATATAATTAACCATAATTAAACACGCAAACAACACAAGTGTACGTAACAAACACATGACGTAATACAAGAATATCAAACGCAACGTGGCATTTAGTGTTCATTGTTTTCTCCGTCTCATGACAATTCAACTATTATACAAAAAGGTTGCTTAATTATTATTGTCATTAAATTCTATTCTATTACATCCAGCTGTATTCTCCACCCAGTGCTGTCTAACACCATTCGCTTTAGAGTCTTCAAGTACTTCCGAATGTTATTGTAATGTTGTAGTCAGTGGCGATGTTGTCACTTTATTCTTTCTGAGAGCGTTTGGAATATTAACGTACAAATATTTAATGTATTCAATGAAGGTACCATATTGTACAATGTCTAGTATCTATCCCCAAACTCTACTTCTACATATCCTTGTTATAACACAAGTTAAAGTATAATTTTATTATTTTATGGGAAATAATGGCCATTTTGCATACATGTACGCATTTTGTTATGTACGCTATATTAAAATACTTCTGCCCATAGACGTGGAACTTTCAGCTAATCTAGTGGCCACTTGGGGGGCGGCCCCCGTGTGAATTTAACCAGTCATAGCAGTTGTAATCTCCCATCTTGGCCAGTCTTCTGCCAGTATTGGAAAAGATTAGTCGGGTCTCTGGCTAAATGTTACTTGGTAAAAAACAGTCTGAATCTGAATCTGAATGAATCTGAATCTAATGTACACGGATAATATAACATGTTATAAGTGTTTGAATGGAGAGCACATCCGATTTTTTTGGTTGTTGATATTGTACGTATAATTGTACATATATTTAAAGATATTTGTTTCTGTGATCTGCATATTTCAACCGCACCCCTTATAAGGGTGTGTTTGAACTGTCGAGTAATGCTGTAAAGCAATGCATGAAAGCGTTCCCGGGTAACTTCGTAATTTCTTGTTACCTACAGACCGTCAAAATCACTGCGGCCTATTAATGACAACGTGTTGTCCGTGACGTGTACTGTCCTGCCGACAGCTCTTTCCTGTGGCTGTCGAAACTGGCTGGAACACTCAACCTAACATTAAACCTCCGGACACCCCTGGCAGTTTCAAATGTTGACAATGTTTTAAGAACATAATTTCTGAGGGACACTAGTAACTTGTTTATTATTTTTTGTCTAGTAATCCAGTGGACTTGTTCACAATACTAACATTATGGAATAGCCTGTTGGCCAACTGGAAAATAAGCTTAGAAAGTGATTTTCATAGGGCACCCCCTACAGCAAAGGTGTGACCTGTCAGACATTAGGCTCCCTGTTCAGATGGATGTAACTTGTGAAAATGTGTTTCTTGGTTTGGTGGCCATCTTGAAAAATGTCCATCAAATCCAATGTCGTCATATAATAATAACTGCGTCACTTAAAACCATATTTCTGATGTCAATTTGTAGGTTTTAGGCGTCATGGATTTCAAATATTTTAAATGTGATCTTCTGTGTCATTCACATCTGCCATTGTCTTAATAACGACGTAATCTAGAGCCGTGAGGTTAATGTCCAAATATAGTTTTCAGTTAAGGCAATTTCAAATATATATCACTTTTGTTGATGGGGAGCGTGTCAGCACACCAACTGATTGTGATGTAGCGCTACTATATGCTACACACGAAGAGACAGACACATGAATGATTCTGCGTGCCATGGATGCTGCACACAACGGATGCCAGCAGATTGTAATCATGTCACACGACACATATATTCAGGTGTAGGCTATCGACTATGGATCTCGATTGCCTGAGGAAGTGTGGATATCACCAGGGACTGTCAGTAAACCGAGATACATCCCAGTGCATTCAGTCGCAAATAGCCTTGGGCAACCGTACCGCCACCGTCTGCCAGGATTGCATGCCGTTTCTGGTTGTGACACGAACAATGTGTTATGCGGACACGGAAAAAAAACTGCATGGAAAGTGTACACAAATGATCAAAGCCTACCAGCAGACCTATCTGATCTTTGCATATTTATAATGAAAAAAGAAACTACTGAATCGTCAGTAGACCAGTTCTTAGTCCATTTGTATGGCAATAATTCGTCGATGGGGGGAAATTAACTACGCTATCAAATGTTCTCTAAGAAACAGAGCAGCACAGAACACTTGCCACCCACAAAGGATGCACTGCATCTATAACTCAACATGGACAACTTCCAAGTTGCAGGGTGGCAACATGCACATGTTCTTAAACTAGCTTTACCTTCTCCTGTTGGCAAAAGTTGGAGGAGACTTGATGGTGAAATGAAGCCAGAGCTTATGAGTCAGGAACCAGCACCTGTGACATGTACTGAGATGGTGCACTGCTCTTGTGCATCATCCATATGTCAGACACGCCGACACCGTTGCTACAAGAAAAATCTGGAATGCACAAACATATGCGCATGTCAAAATTGTGAGGAATGCTTCAACCATGTGAAGTACCTGCAACTTGACTCTGACACATCGTCATCATACACACCGGATGACGAGGGTGTTGTGGGTTATTGTTTACAGTTACTTGTTGCTTGTGATTTCATGACAACAAAGATAATGTTTCTGTTGCTGATTAGTGTCGACATTATTAGTACATATTTTTGTTTGTGATATTTGACTATACTTTGTTTCCTTTTCAACTTGAACTGTACGTACATTTATTTAAAACGATGTAACACATATCTATGGTGTCTTTGTATATGTTGAAAACATAACTTACATATGCTCATGAGTGCTAGTTGTATACTGTTACTTGTCATGTATAATTGTATCATAATACGGGTAACAATAATTAGTATATAAAACCAATGAATGAATATGATCTCGTAACCGTATTATTACCGGGAATTTAACGCTTTCATTTTGTTCCAATAACCTCCATATGTATCAAAATATGGGGATAGTTGGCTTTTAGCGGCGCCATCTTCAAAAATGGCGGACTTGTGAATGTCGGCGAAGGTCAAAAGTAGTATACACTGTATTTGAAATAGTCGCCTCTGAAAAATGTGTGACATCAACATCATGGTATCCTAGGTAACGTCGTTCTTAAGAATAATGAACTTTGTTGGGCGCCATGTTAAAAAATGGCGGACATACAAAGGTCAAAAGTAATATATAATTGAACTTTAACTTTAAACTCTATTTGGAAGTTAACCACGCGGCTCTAGATGACATCTTTCTTAAGATAGGTGAATGCTAGGCTTTGTCGGGCGCCATCTTAAAAAATGGCGGACTCTTTTAAATGTCAGCAAAGGTTAAATTTTATATTTTTTAAACCGTTGTCCACAAACCTATACATGGACATAAAACTATGTCCTCTATATGATATAGTTGCTAAGATATGGTGATAAGTGCCTTGACGTCCGCCATCTTTAAAAAAATGCCTGATTTTAATGTCCTAGAAGTTCATGTTTGAAATATTTGAAATCATTGACCCATAAAACCTACAAATGTACACCAGAAATATGGTGTTACTTGACGCAGTTATTGTTATACGAGGACGTTGGACTTGGTGATCATTTTTCATGATGGCCACCAAGCAAAGAAACGCATTTTCACAAATGACGTCAACTTGGACTGGGAGCCTTAGGTCATAGTAAACACCTCTAGCAGGTCAAACATTTGTGTAGGGGGTGCCCTACGAAAATAAAAAAAATGCTAGACTTGGCCACCAAACTAGAAGTTTTTATTAATGTATTTTAAGTTATCGATATTGCTTTAAATTGTGTGATGAATTTGTGCATATCAATTTATTAGTAGCTTAGCAGTGTTAAATTTATTTTATGTAAACATAGGTCCCATATTGCAATTATATTTTTCCTCTTAATTAAGTTAAATATTAATACTTTTTATTAGTCTTGAATTGCAATACTAATAACATTAAATTTGTAGTGCAATACAATAGCTCTCATATCATAAGTACTTTACTTTATTGACAATTATCTTTTAATATATTGAAAAGCGCCATGATCGTCTGTGGATCTGGCGCAATGACAATTTACACCATGTTATATTATTATAATTATATTTTTTTATTTATTCTTATTGTTATTGCTATTGTTATTATTATTTCAATATTTCTGACATCAGAGCAACATGAAGCCAGCGGTATATGACGGATAAATGAGATTCCACGCTACTGCGGCACTAGAGATGCTTTCGTGATCCTGATCATAGATATCCTTATGTCACAATGTCAACTGCTCCATTTTACCTATGTCCCTGTTGGTGGTTCCCATATATGTAGCATAATGTGACATTTTATTTGATTTGTGATGTCACTACTCCTTATTCATCTGTAATGCTTTATCGCTGCATTGTGTTACGAACATATATATATATACATACATAAATACGTCACAATAGTTTGGATTTCACACATTTATAATAAACAAATATCGAAAATGACTAGAACGCACTACTACTTTAGGTCCTAAATAATGTATTCTCTTAGAAATCACTAAACCGTTTACGAACACCGCACCGATATCCGACGAATTATTGTATGGTTATACAATTATTGTATGGTTATAAAGTTATGCTATTCTACGTCTCTGCCTACTTGTTCATTGGTGTATGTATGCGTATTGAATGGGCAGTTTAAATGATACTCAAAATTGACTTCGTTATGAAACAGCGCAACTGTGCTGAATTCGATAAATCAAGGTAATTTAAAGAGGACTTTCGCTTGCAGCGACGTGTCTTGACCAATTATCACCGTTCCAGAAATATTCGCATTAGACATGTAGAAAGGTAACTGTCCTTTCGCACGCTTCGGTTGAAATAAAAAGCAGCCGTTGTTGAGCAAATGACTCCAATATATTGCTTTCCTATGTCTTATTGGCAACGGCAGGGTAACTTTAGATCACACAGACAAACCATTGCCCATAAAAAGCTGCTATTTTAGTACAACTATTTCTGAATGCGTTATTTACTGGAACTTCCAGGGAACTGAACATAGTCTTAACAGTTAGAGGGGCTAAAAGACAATGACATTTTCAATAATAATAAACAATTCCAGTGTCACTGTGAAGTATCATTGACAAAATATAAAACATTTATACAGCCAATAGTTTAGAAGACACACGTGTTGTGCATTGTAATCTTTACCAAATAATTTCCAATATATATTATAACATTGTGTACATTCAACAAAATGTGTATACAGATTGTATATTAGTGACAGTTCTCGGACAATAAGTTGATATGCAAATGCGTCGCAGGATCTAGAGCATCAGAATATAAACAGAGATAACCCGTGTTTGAATCCGGTGCTGTGTTTCCTTGATCCTTTGGCTAGTTCGTCCAATCTACGTTATTTACTCAACTGTGTGAATACCTGGCTATAGACAGTGGTTTATATTTTTGTACGAATTACATTCGCGCATTACTTGCAGCGTGGCTGAATGCATCACAAAAAAAGTCAAGATGGGGTTCGGTTGAATAGGTCTGACAGGAAGTTAGATATAAAGTGTTTTGACCAGTCCTAAGGATGGGATACTGTGCTATATAAGAATGTACCGTTACAGTATCGATTTAGTCCATTATT